>JAQFYG010000083.1:0-55528 GCA_034694325.1 Entomobrya corticalis
TAATAATAATAGTAATAATAGTACTACTGCATGTGTGTAATATTTATCTAGAATCTAGATACATGAATATGCATGTTTACCTACACGTCAGTTGTGATGGTGGTGAGTGAGCTTATAGTGTGTTTGATACAATAACTGATGAAGAAAAGCGAAACTTTTGTGTTTTTATAATTTAAAAAAAATTAAGTATAGTACAATCAGTCGATATAATATTCAAAACTCTTTGAGATAAAAATCTTTTAAACGATCTGCAAAATGAGAAAAAAGTGGACATATTATTCAAATTTGAAAAAGAATTTTTGTAAATGTATGAATTATGCTACTTGAAAATGAGTTCATTTTTTGCTCTCGTAATGTTGAATGACAAGACAACAGGTGAAACAAGATTTTGCCAAGTGGAAAACGTCTACAGTAAAATGCCATTGTCACACTTTATAAGATGCGCACTTCAAATCTACTTAACACCCTGAAGGAAACTAATTCCTACAAAAAATACATTTAATAACTTTTAATTTAAATATTTTATACGTGAGGTATTATTATTTTTATTGTTGTTGTTATTAATGCGTTTTTTCGCTTTATTCTCCTTATCAAACATATTTAAGGACTATTTTCTCATTAATTTACTCAACTTGTTAAAATTCCAATTAAAGGATTTAGTATAATCTTATCTGTCAAGAAATTCTATGGAAAACTATTACGAGCCATAAGCGGGTTTTCGTCCCCATGCAAGCTCACTACTATACCAGTCTACAACAGCAGCAAAATTATTTGGAATTTGTAAAGAAAAGTCCCAACAAGCAACTAGCAAAAGGAAAAAGAATATAAAGTAGTAGTAGAAGAGGTGAAAAAAACTTGACGTAGGTATAAACATTTGTAAGTTTATTTGTGTGAGGTGGTTAGTTTTGATTAGGACTGGATAATCAACTTGTCTTGTGCTGACTCTTTTTTCCCTCTCTCCCACTCTCTCTCTGGCAACCATGCAATCTGAGAGGAAAAGGAGTTAAAAATTCTACGAATTCCTTTCATAAACTACTACAAACAAAACCTTGTCATAACGTTTGTCAGAATTATTAAAAAATATGACCTGTTCTTATATCATCATCTTAAAACGATTGGATACACATAGATGAATCATTTAATATGCATAATAGTTAAAAATCATGGATGAAAAATTATGTTAGAAAATGGATTAGTGTGTGTAGTCGTTCATCGTTGCCTTTTCGTGAAAGATCACTGGCAATGTTGATGATAAAAGTGCAATTGCACCACCACCACTGCTGCTACTGCTGCCACCATCACAGAAGAACAAAGGTGTTTTCTGCTTGAGGCACTTGAATTGTTGATCATTCGCGTTCTGTTCTCTTCTTTTACCTGCCTTACACCTTAAGTTTATTAATTTGTAATGCATCTCTCGTATTCATCTAATCTAAATTGTCTTGTTTCCTCTCGTAAAGTGTTGCATACAAGCAGAACATGGACAATAATACAATACTTAAGAAGATATTTATTTTGTAATATTAAAATAAAATGTGTATGCAAATATTACAGATAATATATAGATGTTTGTGAATGTTCAATAGAATGTTTGCTGTCTCTTGTTGTTGTTTCATGAAACATGTTTCGTATGCACCCATTAAGTCAATAATGAATACTTATTTCACTAAAGTTTCGCATAATACATGATCAGAGATGTACTTAATTGCATGTAGCGAATTCCCACTTGAAACTACCATATTTGTATTCTCTTTATTGCAGTCAGTTACTTTTATGACATGACATAGCTAATAAATGAAATATGGAAGATGTTCTGTTAACTTTCGCAAATGTATGAATGATATGCTTATGTTTTCTCGTTCATTTTTTATTTTGATAAAGGTACGAATCCAAGTTTTGGATAAAAATGACAGTCCACCGGCTTGGCCATCCTCGAAGGCAACAACAATCACCGTATCAGAGAATGCCCATGTTGGACAACAAATTGCCGTTTTGAAAGCAAGCGATCCTGACACGATTGGTTCCATCTCCTATTCGATTGTAGAAGGAAACAACGATAAATTCGAGATAGATCCATCCACTGGTGTCCTTCGAATTGTGGATACACTCGACCGAGAGAAACAAGAGGAGTGGCGACTCGTTGTTCGCGCCAGTGATGGAGTTCAACACTCGGATGGAATCGTGGTCGTTATGGTATACTCACTTTAAGATTGATATTATTATTAATTTTACTTTTTTTTATTATAAACTTTGTTATTATTCAAAAACTGTTTGTGATTTATAAACTCACTGGCGGAGTCAGATTTTCATTCACTTGCAAATTATTCATTGAACAAAAAAAAGCTTAATGGTGGATGCACTCTAGTAGTAAATGGCAAGTTGTGCAACAATGACAAATTGCTAGCGTTTTAATCATTTAGTAGAAACATGACCTTTTCTTTTTTGCATGATAATATTGATACTCATTCTACATCTTGCATGATCAAGGTATATGTTAGCGTGAGAATGATATACGACACGGCAACTTTTAAGGATCCGTGCAAAATAAGGATAAATGTCGTTTCTCCTGAAAGTAATGAATTTGCATATTGTCTCTAACAAATTAGCTGACGGATACAAATGACAACCCACCAACTTGGAGCTTGCCAGCGTATTCATTTGACATTCCCGAGGATGTTCTGCCAGGCCACACAGTCGGCAAACTGCAAGCTCATGATCTCGACAAAGGCGTGAATGGGCATGTGATTTACTCCGTATTGTCTGATTGGGGAGATGACGTTTTCTCATTAAACCCAGATTCCGGTGTTTTCACGGTTACTTCACGACTCGACTATGAAGATGTAAGTTTGCACCTATTTTTTTAAACAGTATTGTCCACCCAACAGGATTAATCATAGAATTTAAATATACATTGTGCGCTTTGTAATTAATATGGCTCAATTGCAGTTTTGTGTAATCCCAATCTCTTCACAACTACCCGACATAAAATTATACGAAAAACTAACCGCAATATAAATAAATACAAAAAACCGCTTTTAGAATTAATCTTAATAATATCTCGAGTGTTAATGTTATTGCTCTTTCACACTTTTTTTATATTTTTTTCTTTCTTTTAGGTTCAGCATTACATTTTTGTGGTTCAGGCTCATGATACAGGTGTGCCAAGTTTGTCGTCCACCACAACGGTCTATCTGAATGTTCTTGACTTGAATGATAATGCCCGTAAGTTTTAATGACCCTTCTTGTTTTTGTAAACATTAATGCACACATAATATCATATATATATAAGTACGTATGTAAAGTCATCGTTTCTCATCCATCCGGACATTTTAAAACAATTTGTTTTGTGCAGTCTTTACTGTATCACAATTTTGAGCGTTTTTGTGCCGATGCTGCAGCACATTTTTCTTCTACAAAGATGAATTTATGAAAATGACTCATGAAATGAGTATGCTTCTTTTTTAAAATATGCGGAATCATGTTTTACGATGTTTGCTATTCACTTTTCTTGTTTTCAGCAATCTTCGATCCCCTGAGCTACAGCAAGGAAATCTTTGAAAATATTGCGGAAGGGTCGTCAGTGTTGACTGTAAGCGCCACCGATGCCGACTCAGGTAAAATTTCATTCATATTATTCGTTTCTCTTTTTTTCTCTTCTGCCAACAGTCAAACAAAATATTACCATCATCTAAACATAAATGGGTACTACTTGAATTACACGTTAATGGAATATGTTTATGAAAAGAATTGTAATGCAATTATCATTTTTATGAGATAAGTGATGGTGGGTTGGAGAAAGGGGTTGTACTTTTACTTGGACACCAAAACAGAAAAAACATACGGAATAATAATAATAATAACAGTTAGAGTAATAGTTTGTCACGCCCATTGAATTTGGTGGATACATATTCTAAAAATAAAAATATGCATTTCACATCCCCTAACCTACCATCCTTCTAATCGTAAAAACCAACTCAAGTACAAGAAGCGCGTTGGGTTACTCACTTAATCATAGTAACACTGAGCTAACAATTGAAATCTGAATTTTATAGCATTATTATCTTTATTACTTTATGTGTAGGTCTCAACGGACAAATCCGGTATATGATCTCATCAGGGAATGAAGACGATAGATTTGCGATTTTCGACAATGGTACAATTTACACTACAAAACAACTGGATCGTGAAACGAAGCCAGCCTACCAGCTCATTGTGACAGCTTACGATAAAGCACCTATCAATCCTTTATCGTCTAGCGTCCAGGTAAACATACACAATTCTATTATTACGCATCTACGATAAAACACTGTTGTTAAGAGCTAGCTAAATATAGTATTTCTAGCTTTGTGATATGCATTGTTTTCTTTTAAATATATATTATGGAATTTTACGACCCAACTTGTATTGTACACATATAATTAACAATAAAGTAGGGAAAGTCAAGTTACAAATATTATATTTTTTTAAACTTTTCTCTGTGTTGTTACTTCTCTTACTATTACAACCGAGTAAAATGTTAATGACTTAACTACGAATTCAATGCAAGGTTTACTATTACGACATAGTAAGCATGCATAATTTTAAGTACAGCATGGCTTGTTAGCTCATTACTGGCCTTTTGACTTGGACTTAGGTATTATGTATGTAGAATTATTAATAGCTTGGCTAGTTCGTTAGCACAGGATATTTAGCACCATCATTATGGTTATTATTATTATGTCCTCGTGTTGAAGATTTTCTTTCGTTGTCCTCCGCCGTCTCTGTTGTCCTCTTCAAAAAGTCGTGAGTTCACATTGCGAAGCAATAAAACGTTGAATTGTAATGATGCACGAGATGACGAAGATGCATGTAACACTAACATAAATCCAATTCAACAATGATAGCATGCCTGGTCATCGGAAAGGAAGGAATTCTCTTTCTCATGTCCTTTTTTAAATCATGAAAGCAATGAAAGACTTCATATTTGTTGTATCAACTGTCGCAATAGTAAAATTTCCCGACAGAAAAAGAAATATCACAACTTGATGCAAAGAAAGGTTGATGATGACAGGTATACAACAGTTGATAATAAAATAGTGATTAAACAAACCTTAAAAGAGCCATTAATTTACCGAGCTATAGCAGATGGTGATGACTTAGTTAACCTTTGTCCTACAACACGATAATGATATGACATAATGCAATGTAAGTTTATTTTGTAACGCATTGTCTGCATGTGTTTATACAGGTGAGCATTGTTCTGAAGGATGTTAATGATGAGTCACCGCATTTCATCTCTACCAATGAGACCACTGTTATGGAAAATTCCCCACTCAATTCTGTTATCCACACGGTCAAGGCAGTGGATGAAGACGAGGGTAGAAATGGCTATGTTGAGTACGCTCTCAACAACGAAAAATCAACATTTTCACTGGGTGCTGTTGACGGTCTTCTCCGAGTGATTGGCAATATCGACAGAGAAATAAAAAGCAACTACACTCTGAAAATTACTGCCAAAGACAGAGGCGATCCCTCCAAGTCGGCTAATCAGCTCCTTTTCATCAAGGTACAAGATAGGAATGATCACGACCCATTGTTTGATTCGAGACAGTACAGCGCAGCGGTTCCAGAAAACGCCTCGGTCGGAATGAGTGTTCTGCAGGTGAGTCCATAAACTGGCAGCATTACGCTTACAAAGACTATTTAGTTTGTGTAATATTTCATGTCACACGAAAGAAAGGAAGGGAAATTACATTCCAACACATTTCCTTTTCTTCAATATTTGAAAGTAAAAAACCGCATTTATGCTCGTAACAGTGGAGAAGGGAAATCTCTCATGAAACAAGCGTAACATAAAAAATGACATGTTGCCATGTTCAATCATGTAGACATTCAACATGTTATTCACTTGTGTACAAGCTAATGATCACATTTAACCATCTCTTTCACCAACTTAAACTCAGTATTACTATTAGGGAAGGGAGAGAGAAAAAAGTAAAATAAAATGTCACATTTATCTTTAGGTATCGGCCACGGACATGGACGAAGGGATGAATTCCCAAATTAGGTACTCTATTGTTGCCGGTGATCCTAACCGTGACTTTATCATTGGGGAAGACACAGGGGTCCTTCGATTAGCCAAAAGTCTCAACTACGAAAGGAAACGCTCTTACACACTCACTGTTCAAGCGGAGGATTCTGGAGAGATGGTAAGACAAAAATAAACAGAGGAGAAAAAAACCTTTCTGCACTCAAGGGACAGATAAATAATAAAAATGGACACATGTGTGTAAAAATGCATCGCACACATTCATTATTACACATCTCTCTTGATTATGTTTTTATCTCTGCGTCTGTCTAACTAACGTCCCGAGTAGGCTACAATGTATCCCTTGTACATTTTACATGGCTTTTCAATTCCGTTGTAGGAGCGTTTTAGAGTTTGTGTGCAACAACAATCTTGTCATTCATTTATCATCATTAGCCTCACATGTATGGCATTGGAGCATTACGCACGCTGTCGGTGTCTCTTTAAAAAATTTTGCTCCTTTGTGTGGCGATGACGATAACTTGGATGATATTTTATTTTTTCTCGCCCATTTAAACACTCGTCATTATTTTGCATTTTTTGTTCATCCTTTTTTCTTATACTTTTCTCCCTCTTATTTTCTTTTTTGATGAAGGTTCGCTATGACACGGCCACAGTAACAGTGTCCGTAACAGACATCAACGACAGGGCACCAGTCTTCTTAAACTCTCCATATTTAGCGTATGTCCGTGAGAATGTGGACAAAGTTCCGGCGACCGTGCTGCATGTCGAGGCTTTTGACGCAGATACGGCCAACAATAACTACCAAATGCGTTATTTGCTTAAGGACGGAGATAAGGACTCGTTTAGAGTGAATGCCACCACGGGAGAAATCACGGTTCACCGAGCGCTTGACCGAGAGAAGCAGTCAGAATACATGCTCACCGTTATTTCAATGGATACAGGTCAGTAGAGATTTTGAAACTTTGTGCTATGAAAAATATGATATGATATGCAAACATTAACGCATTTCGTTTTGTTTGAAACCTATTACGCTAAGTAAGTGCAAATGATCATCACATTCTCATCCTATCATCACCATTGTATTTAGGGACTCGTCTCTCACTCCATTTCATTTATTATGCAACTTAAAACAATTAAACTTGAGGCGTTGGGTTTTTGGCCCTTTGAATTCTAAACTGTTCTATTAAATTGTAGAAAATCATCTGTTGCGTTTACTGAGACGGCATTATATTCCGCCAGAAGGGTAGGCGTGATTCTAGACAAGCAGACGTAGAATAATAATATTATATTGTATATACTGTACTATTTAGTACAGGTATTCTCAACAATTTCAACTCATCCTTTTATCTGCCCTTTCTTGCTGCAGATTTTCTTCATTCAACATTCAAGCTATCTGAAACAGAAAAAAAAGATAATGTAATATGTAAGCGCGCATTCTTTATTATTATTAGTGTTGCTCACTTGATAAAAAGTGAATCAATGAATACTGCTGGTTGCTCCTTGTCGATGTGGTGGTGGTGGTGGTGGATATCATTTACGATTAATATTATTAGTATGCAACTCTTGTTCCCGTATATTTTATATTACATAGATAAAATACTTTTATAGACTTAAATATATACGATAGGCAGCTTTAAGAGAAAAATATTTAATCATTCCCAAGTTTCCTCTCACAAAAAAGTCATTCCGTTGTTATATCATTGAATATATTGAATCAATTTAATCAATTCAACATCAAAGAAAGCAATAAATTCTGTTATGTATGTATTTCATCATTCCGATTCTCGTCGATAGTCGTTACGTATGTCTTTTTTGTTGCTTTCATGTGTTCTTCCTCTTTTCAAAGAGAAAAAAAGTGACACATCTTCAAATGCACAGTATTGATTGATGGACGATGGCCACTTGTTTATGAACCTTGCCTAGAGCATTGCACATTGCTGCTCCAATTGACCTCTTAAATGCTGCAAATACATATAATAATTAACAAAAATCAACAATGATCTAGCTCATCTTGAGCAAATTGTTTGCATGTGTTTTGCATACATGCATATTATACCAACTGCAAAGATCTCTTAGGCTTTTAGCGTTCAATGTTTGAAAAACAATGGGCACCTTCTTGCGTGTACACAACACAACGCCGGAGGATGCAGATCAACCGGTAAAAACTGATCATTTATTAGCTGCTTGTAAGCAGGGAAATGTAACACAAAGAGAATATGATATTTATTTATTATCATCATACTTCTTGGACTAATTCTAATTGCCCTTACGGTGGTGCCTGCTGCATTCTACGTCAGTGTCTGTGTGCATTCTTTTAATTATTATTTGCTCATGAAATGCCGAATTGGTGGACTCAATGGTACTAATAAGTTATATTTGAATATTATTTGGCATGTGCTCTGTTATACTGAATAGTATTACATTATACATGCTATTTAATTTCTATAAGATGAAGGATATTAGGGATAAACTCAGGACGTTGAGCATTTGTTTCTTAGAGAGTTGGGACAAAAAAGTGGTTTTCGTTAAGTCCATTGTTCTTTTACCATCCATTGTTTTGGTACAGTACTCACTCAATCAGTTGTCAAAAAGGCTGTGAGATGGTTGTGCTTTGCGTGGTTTAGATGCAGATGCCTTAAGAAACCGTTTCTCATGCATCAAAACAGAAGCAACAAGTTGGTGGCATAATTTGCGAGAAGATGAGTACAGGAGAGTAGAGAAATACAATGGAAAAGTATACAGTATTTGTCGGTAAATTCTAGGAATGAAATAATCATACTTTTTGTTAATTATTTAATGTTATTTGCTTTCTTTATTAGTAGGTTAAAAAAACGTGATTAGTTAGATTCGTCATGATTTAAATTTGGTAGATGTTATCTCTGAAAAACTTGAGCATATGATTGAATGAGAATGACAATACTAATGATCGAAATGTCATAAACCATTACTTTTTATTCGCAAAAACCACAAGAAGGTCATGTTTGAAGGCACAGTCAGAAATTGAAATGACACTTTGACATGTTTGAGGGCATAAAACTCCATGCAAGTACATGCACTAGCTGTTTGATAACTAGATAATTTCTTAAAAATAAATTGGCTAGAGGAAATGTTTGAGGTAAAGATACCTATTAGCACTTGTTAAATATTCTTTCTTTTTTGCTTATTAAAATCTGTATATATTGCAGTGAAGTCATGCAGCGAAGTAAAAACAATTCTGCAGGGCAATATAGCCATATAATCATATGCCCCATGCAATAAGTAACATGTAGTTGAATCCAATGCATTCACATTTGAATATGCAAGTTTCTTGAAGATTCAATTGCTAATTTTATATTAACTTAACTTTATTCTTAAGTATTAAAAAAATGATAGAAAATGAAATCAAAAATATAAAAGGGAAGTCAAACATCGTCATCATGAAAGTTATACAGTAAAACTGTAAAAAGGATATTACCAAATATTGCATGTGGTCACTGTTGGTGTTCTGTTCGCTTTACAGCGTCTTATTACCACTATTTTTACGATTGAAATGATTTCATTCTTTATGATTTTGTCATCATTCTCATATTTTATATGTATAATGATGGAATAAAGTTCTGGCCAAGACTAGGATAATATTGTAGCTGTTATCAGACTGTCCAGCTTGTCAAGTGAGATAAAAGACAACAATAAAACGAATAACATTGTCATGCTTCTCAAACTCACACGTTTTGTTTATAATACATTCATTTTAAATATCATTTTAACGAGCTGATATTAAATTTTTCTGATTCGATATTGTTTTACAATTGTATCTGTTGAAATATATTTAGACAAATTAAAATATTTTGTGGGGCATTCTCAATGTGATTGCGTAATAAAATACGATATTGCAGGCTATCAGTAAACAATGTTGTCGTTGTTTTTACTGAAAATTTGATGACATTATAATGTGACAACTTTATTTTAGAGTTTGGAATATTTAAATACTTCAACAATTCTTTTTGACCTTGCAATCATGTATAAAGTACTATCCCCAAAAAGACTTAGAAAACGACAAAAATAAAAATACGATTCAGCATGAGCAAAAACTTTCATCGAGTATAAATTTTACAATTGTTGTGGATATAAAAAGGATGAAACCATTTTTATTTGATTGTGTTTGCTCTCATTGAGATAAGTATGATAGTATTAATGCTAATGTGGTCGTAATTTCTTGGCGTGATGAGGATGTCATGATAATTAAAGAGCCAAATAAATGAAGTCAGCAGTTTGGATCGAATATATGCCTAACCATGTAATCATTAAGTCACCATGATATTCAGTTGCATCAGTTTCGAAAATAAAAACAATAAGCAGAGTCATGTTGTCTTCATAAAAGGTAACTACATATCAACTTCGTGATTTTCAAAATCAGCATGCAGTAAGTTAGCATATTATGATGATCATCACGGCGGTGGTGCGATGGAATTCTCAATAAATATGCTGCGTAATAGCAGAAGAGCAAATAAGATTGATTTTTTAACTGCGTTCGTTCATTGATATGCAACCGGCTTCTGAGAATTAGGTGTTCAGGTATTTATTTGTTATTGCTGTGATCGTGATGATGATGATGATAGTATTGTTTTCGATATACGACAACGGAAATTCAAATACTACTAATACCATTGCTTGGGTCATTAATACATAACCAAAAGTATTTATCGAAAGATGATTATACAAAATAGACAAACAAAGTTGACGAAAGAAATCAAATACACTCGCGTTTTTTCTTACAGTTTTGTTTTAATCAACATCACACAACTGACGATTCCTCTCAATGGTTCCCGCTTACTTTTCTAATGGATAAGGACGAAATTGATATGATTTTAATATGTGAGAAGGAAAATGTAAATAGATGCAAAATAGAAAGTAAGATTACTTTTTAATTTCAACTCCACGAGATAGAGGTTACTTCATTGTGCGCATTTCTAATTTGAATTTAGATGTGTAAACTACGTACGAAATCGTAATATGGGTTTATTCGTATTCCTTTAAATGAACAATGTGCAGGCTTTATGGTTAAAATTGTAAACGTAGTAATAACACAAGTAGAAATAAAATCTTTCCTTAAAATACGATGAACTCTGATTCACCGAATTGCCCAGAGATAGTGTATGTCGGGCTGTTACCAATCTTCTTGAGATTGACTGCTGCCTCTACCAGTTGAAAGACATCGGTAGTAATTAAAATAGTTTAAAGGTAGGCAAGAAAGTAAAAAGTTTGAAGAGAACTTGAAAGGTATCACAGTTAGAAATGGAGCGCATACATCTACAATTCCTCTTGTTTTTAAATTTAACGCAGAGAAGACCGAAAAAGAGGAGAGGATCTCGTTAAAAATGAAATCTTTTTGGATACATAGTCGCCAGTCGACACATCAGATATTATGTGGTAAACATGATGAAAATAATAATCTTTTAAATGCACACTCATATGAAATTCTATATTGAGGCCAAATGAAATTAAAAAGTTCCTTATACACAGGATACGCACAGCAATCTTTAAAGTATCATATTTAATACTTTGGAAAAAAGGAATGATAAAAATAATGCATGTAAAAAACTTACGCAAGACATTCAAAATCATTGTTAAATTAAGCTTTTGGATTTACACATTTACACTCCAACAACACATTCCTTTTACTCTTATTTGCTATTGTCGTCAGCAATTTTGAATAGCATGCTGTGGAGCGAAGTCAAAAAGGGCACATCAAATCTTTCCAAGACAAGTTGATGACGGTTGAAATAATAATTGGACTGTGTGGTGTATTCTAATTCTAAAGCGATGAATTTAAGGATACACCCAAAAAAAACTATACGTACAAGCTTATTTAACCAATGTATTAAAAGAGCATTTCAGGTTCTATCAAACGGTATGCATTGCTGACATGTAATAATTTGTAAGAGGCCATTCGAAGGATTATTTGTAAGTCTTATTGCGTTTTGAGTTTTAGTAGGAAATTTAAACTTTTACTAACGAATTTAAATTCAATATTGGTATTTTGGTATCATAACAAAATTCATTCACTAACGATCCCAATTTAAAGAATTTTTGTGTCTTTGGATGAAATAAGCCTATTTGTACATCGGAATTGAAAAGCTCAAATTTGTTATTTAATAAAACAAGATAGTTCAGATTTCATGAAAGAGTCAGAGAAAAGGCGATCCCAGAATATTGTTGTAATATATGCATAAATATTGAATATGTTGTATGTTAACAAATTAAAAAGTTACACTATAAAACTATAAAAGGTTCACACCGCTTTAGCTCTAGACCAGCTATTTATTTATTATTACTCAAAAGCTGAAGTGAAGCGGTAACGACCAAAACCACCGCTTCATTTATAGTGAATTGCTGGAAGGCATAGTTCATGGACGGTTTATGACGACGATGGTGATGTGTCGTCCTCCTCTTTTCTCAGTTTTATTCAGTCTGTATCATTTTTTTAAACATAAAATACCTATATACACAGTAAAGTCATGTATCTGTCTATTCAACTCAGACACAGACATTTGAAAAATAAACCAGATTTTTTTGAAGTATTCCTTGCCACATTACTACACTAGCCTTCCCTTTTCTAGCATATAAATTAAACGTAATATCGATGATATGATATAATTCCTTTATTCAACGAGTTTATAAAAAAAATACCAGGTAATGCCCACAAAGAAAAAAAAGAAATAGAGATTGTAATATCGTTGACGTGGTTCACTAGAACAGCTCAATGAAGAATGAAGTGATTGCTTATGCTAAGGTACTTTACACATACATTTGCATGCTTGGTGTAAAGAGAATAATGAACATAACCCCAATAATCCCAATGATTTCAACAAAGTGAGTGAGAAAATAGAAAGAATAACATCTAGAACATGGTTGTGTGTATTTCTGATAGATATTCGTTTTGACATTTAAATGAAAAAACCCTTTTCTTAACACACATTCTTATAGTCTGAAGCAAGTTAACAGGGAATTCAATATCTACATTTGTCTCTTTAAAATTTAATATCACTATAATTTATCGCCTTTTATGTTTTACTCTAAATTAATGTGTATCTTTTTATTTATCCCAAGAAATAAATTTTTGATGAGCGAGATTTTGTAATGTTGCAACAATGTTGGCAAAAGTATCCCAAGCGATTAGGCTGCGGTTGCAAAAAGGTAGACACTATCGTGTCCTCCGGTGGCCGACCAACTGACAATGAGTTATGACAATTTCCATGAACTTCGCTTCAGAGTATATTGATTTGATTTCAAGACAAATTCGAATGATCATTTAAGTTCTTTAAAAAATGATAAACATGTAAGTTTGTTTATGCAAGTTACAAAATAAAATCGAACAATTTCCAATAAAAATTGGAGTACTAGTTACGTAACATTATTACGGAATGATGATGAAAGTAGTGACAATCAATTCCTATTAGGATTATATTATCCAAAAGATATAAAAAGCAGCTGCTGCCGCCGCAATTTAAACACAAGCTTTTTATCTAAAATACTGTCATGTTTGTGTGTAATGTCATGATTTTATTTAGTTGAACATAAACATTTCTTTTTTTTGTGAATTCAAAATGATGCGAATTGTCCTAAGGCATTGACAAGTTATCATTAAATGGATAAAGATTTTTTTACTCACTGTTTTTGCATGAAACTGGTATGACTACGTCATTTTTAACATGAATGAAATCAACTGCTACGTGGTTTGGCTGCTTCTTGCATCTACATTTTATTATTGTAACAAACAATGGCATTGTTGTGTACTACTAGCAACTATTACTATGTATTATGTATGTAGTTAAAAAAGTATAGATGCTTTTATTCAATATGATTAGCATATTTTCTTTCTATATGTATGACTACAAAAAAGTGTTTTTTCTCCTTCTTCTTCTTCTGAAACGGTACCTGAGTGGATTTTCATTTTACCTGTAAGGAAATTTATTCATGAGGGTCCTCCTGTTTATCCGATACAGCTTGCTGCTGCACGATTGTTATTGCTCTGCTTGTTGCAGTGATCGCGTTTGTGAGTTGCTGTTGTGGTATCACTATATCAGATTTAACTACAGCAGGACAGAGAGCAATAGAATTGCACCAATAATCGAACCAAACTTAAATGATTCCATTCACCTCTTCTTCTTCTTCGTCCTCATAATCTTCTTCTTCTTCTGGGGATGGCTGCTAAGAACATTTTTTCCCTTCAAGACAAAAAAGTGTTGACGAACTCATTGTCATAAACCACTTTGAGTTTGATGGGGTGGGTTCCATGCTAAATTGAAATGTATGTGTGGCATGGGATATGTAACCCATCATAATATTTTGCACCCTGTTGCTCGACATATGAAAAGGAGGAGAAGGTGGACTAAAAAATGAAATAAAAATTATAATGTGGATTATACCTCTTTCGCGAGAAGACAGCTTTATTTTAGAAAATGGGTTCACCGTTATTTACGATTATTTATGAGCCATGGAATTTTCAAATTTTCAAAATAAAATAAATTTGTTTAAAAAATTTGCAATTTGTTTGTTGAGGATTATAGGAGCAAATATGATCACATATTGATTGTTTGATAACTTAATTTGTGCTTAACTTTTATTCAGTGCTCTGATTTTCAAAAAATATTGCATTGATTCGATTTTTAGTAAACAAAATATTATGGATAGTTAAATATACATGATGACTATTCATTTCATTGACGGAGAAGTAGAATTATGTACCTTCTACTACAACTACTACAATCATTCGGTAAACATTGAACTAAATTACTAAAGAAGAATATCACGGAAAAGTTTTACGAAATGGATTGAATGGGCGGGGTAGAATATGAGACTGGAAAATAATCATCTCATCAATTCTTACGAATCCGCCTCTTTCTCATATACCCACCATGCTCATATAATGTAGCCAAAATGAGAGAATACTGACTTGAGATGAGTACTTACATAGGTATATAATAAATTTACCATTTCATCATTTTCATGCTTGTTTTTGATATACTTTGCTCATATTTTCTTTGGATAAAATATGGTTTTTCTCTCGATATATTGCTTCGAAAGTAATGTTGATAATTCCGACCAATCCATATAAAAGGTACAGGTAGTGACGAATAGTAAAGCAAATGCCCGAAGAGACTTGCAATGTAGTAAGTCCCAATTTTATCTTTAGCATGATTCTTACCCACAAAAATACTAATAAAATGGTTATAAAACAAAGCAAAATATCTATCGATTATTTTTCGTGTACTTGAAAGTCATTTTTGAGACCGCAGTTAGTACTTGGTACCTCTAATAAATATATACATGTATACATTTTGCAAAATGTTTAAAACCAATGAAAAAATATAACTAAACAATTTCAATCTCACGTTCTCTGCAAAAAATGTAGGCTTGGCTGTCACTGATACAATTTAAGTTTTGTTGGAATCATGTTACATGGAGAAACATGCAACTATAAATTCACAGAAAACTGGTGAAGCAGCATCCAAAACTTCTGGATAAGTTGATGATTGGGATGAAATGAAATGATCTGTGTTAAATAGCATGTAATCACTTTCTCCACAGGATTGTTAAAAGTTGATGCGTCATTCTCGTACATTTTCATTTACATATTTTAATGCATATGTAATCAGGTAGTGTGTGTGATTTTTTTCTCGATTTGTTGGTACGACAAAGAATTAAGAACCGACTGACTTACTGACTGAGTGTGAGTCATATAAACAAGAAAAAGATAGGTATACGAAGAAGAAAACAGATTGTAATATATCGATCGGTATTTTCTATTGAAGGAAACGAGATGCTGTTGGTTGATAAAATTGGTGGCGCTGTCAAGAGCGTTAATAAATGTAGTTTTGGTGGTGGTTAAATGTATAAAAAACAGAAGCATGCATTTTTACCTGATATTAAATGCATATGGGTTTATTGGTGGTGGAGGTTTGGCTCATCTTATGATGGTGGTGAAATTTATATATACATTTAGGTATGTATATTGTTATTTTATTGAATTGGGAATGATGTGATGATGATGGTTTATATGAAGATGGGATGATGATAATCGTAATGATATATCGGTTATTTTCTTTTTGAAAGGACGACCACGTTCGTTTTTTTTCTTCGTGGATCTCACGAAACGAAATTTTATGGGTGTTGGTTAAATCACGTTCTCCAAGAGATTTCATTTTTCATGATTCACCCACCAATAAAGTATTCGTTGTTCTCAAATATGATGTTGAGAAATATTTTAGAATTTATATGTAAAAAACGATTAAAATTTATGATTTTTGTTTCCTGTGATTTGGATTTAGCAAAAGTAAAGCATTTCATGTCGTATGCTAAGTTATTTCTTATTTTCTTATTTTTATTTCGAGAATTTTGTAAGTGTACAGAGGAACATGCTCCGATGAAAATAGCAATAATTTAGTTGGTCACACAATGACTCTGGATAAAAGTAAAGAAATACCTATGCAGATATGCGGTTCACTAAACGTTTGATTTTATTAGTTCTGCCTTTGCTGTGCCGGTACGGTGATACGATGTTGTACTGCTTTTGTTTTGTGATATTATGGAATTATATTTCAGTAGTTAGTTAAGTATCTTCAAGACGTAGCTTGTTCATCTTTTGTTTATGGTTTTAGAGTATAGATTCAATATTCTTCTTTAGAGGCTTGACTTGACCGCTCTTGAGTTTTTGATATATATATTAAACTGTTCAACTTTACGCACTGAGGAAAGGAAAAGCATAATATTTGAAGGAAAAGCCATTATATGAATGTTCAGATCATTTATGAGGTAATAATTTTTTAAACATGAGGGAACTGTGACCTGTAACACGCATCGCTGTAACGAGTTACAAGTTACAGCAGCTTTAAACCGATGGAACAGGCAAAAAAGACTGCATAATGACCTCAAAGAACTTCTGTTATTGCATGTTGCTTTGATGTGATCACAGTTTCTGGAAGATTCAAGCATGATTGTTATAAGATGAAGTAGGTAGGTATATAAATACGGGCAACAAATTTCTCATTTGTTATATTTAGATCATTCCGCAGAATAAAAAATATGTATGCAGACAGTTTAAAAGAACATGCCGGTTTTGACACATTTTCAATTAGGTTAACTATGTAGATGACAGAAAAACAGTGCACTTGATCTCGCTATTATATTGCAAAGTCAAATGCAGATGATTTGACTAGGTAATATACATTTTATAGTAATCATCCTTTAGGTTTTCATTTATCCACATTTAGCAAATATTATCAATTTAGCCAAATCATCATCTTTAAATCTTTAAAGCTGATCATTTCAAGAATTAAAAATCAATCAACAGCTACTGTGTATCATGTTATTCATGTTACCTCCATGTAGGATTTGTGGGATATCTATAGATAACAGAGTAAGAATCTAACAGAATAAGCAAATTCAGTCAAGGTCATATACCCTGCAAGGGACAAAATGATAAAGAAACCAAAGTCTAATAAAGTTGTATTTTTCTCTTGCTTTTCTCATGCTTAAATTTTCAACTTTATGATTCACTTCTTCATTATTATTATTATTATTAGTTCTACTGCAAACAGCTTCCCATCCTGGGTTATTCTGCTTCAGGATCTCTTCTGAACGAATCAAATGCAATAGCGTTCAAGCTTCAATACATTTTTTGACTAGTTATCAGTATAAGTATGAGTAATGAAAACAAAGTTCATGGTTTATGATGCTGAGAAAGAAGATGCTGCTCTTCTTATTCTCCTCATTCTTCTCAAACAACAATATGTAATACTACTTTGAAATTCTCTTTTCTCTTTCTTCTGGAATACCTCGCTGATTTATGGCCTGGCATGGCAACATTATTTCGCTTCATCTGGTTTTCAACTTCCAAAACATGACCATTTTTTATGGGTGGCGTTCTTTCCTCAACAACTACTTCTTCTCTTTTTATTCTCTTTGTGCACTTCCACTTTATCACTCGCCTTCTCCGTTTCATCTCTTTACGCTGCTCGTTCTATTCAATAACGCAACAACAACATCTACTACTACTACAACAACGTAGTATTCTCACCTTTCATCCACCAACAACCGACCGGCCATATAACAAAATTAAATTCTAAACTCTCTCTCAAAGTCTCAACCTCTACCTCTCTACTTGTCTCTTTCTTGAAAAAAATGTATGCTGGTCAGAAGAACTGGCTTCATATGATATATAATGATATTTATTGTTACTGCTTCTTCTTTAGTTTACCTGGGAAACCAGGTATAGTAATAATAATAATAATAATAATAATGAGCAAGAGAGCTAGAAGGAATATTATACCTATATAGTATTATAATATATTTTATATTATATTATAATGTAGTTTTTTGGTATGCAGTCTCCTCCACTGCTGTTTTTCATTGTATAATTATATTGTGTACATGTACATGAAAGAAGCAAAGAGGATTGCATTGTTGCTGATGCTGAAATAAACTTGCCTACTACATGAATTGCTTGATGTCTAACGTCGGGAAAGAAGAAGAAGAAAAAAATTTACTAGACGGATTCACAGATTCTTTTTTAGAAGACAGTTCCTGAAGACGAGAGTCAGGATAATAATGATATGATGGAAGGACTAGGAAAATTTACCGGTTGTTTTCCTCCTAAGTGAGCAGGATTTGGCCAGTTTAGTTGTAAATCTTGTTGTAGTATTATTTGTCGTCGGAGGAGTTGTGATGAGTAGTAGAAGCATACATAAAACATTTTGGAAATCCTTACACGGCAAAAAGAGAAAAAAATGGAATCAAAGAGAAAACTCGGGACGAAACTGAAATTTTTAATGAGTGATGATGGATGAAGCCTTTTGTTACGATTTGAGACAATTTTCTCCTTCTTTAATGTTGATGTATATTCAAATTAAATTTTGAGCGCATAAGATTTAATGTGCATGCTCCTTTAGTTTATTTTTTCATTCTATTTCACCAACTCTATTCACCACTAGCGTATTATCAACATCAGAAGAGTAGAGTAACTCAGAAACTAAACGCTCGGCAGAGAAAAACGATTTAAAATGTTGTCTATTAATCTTTCTGACTTGTTCCGATTCTTGAGTTTCATCTAGATGTTTCCCTTCCCTTTTATTTTTTTTTGCTGTGCACCTCTACCCTTTCCACTTGGCTGATAAATAAATAAAAATAATCTCGAATTGTTAATATGTAATCATACACAGGCATAGTTAAATACAGCATTACTGTACAATGATCATATAAAACCGCGTACAATTTTTATAGCGCAACACAACCTGGCGATCTTTCTAAGCTGAAGGTTTCTTCTGAAACATCTATATACACCTATGTAATAAGGATATTATGATGTTGCAAGTTGTGGTGACATGAACCCAAAACAATAAATGAAATTGCCTTTGTAGATCTTTATCTGCCTCACAATCCGGCAAGTGACATTATAAACCAAGTTAAACCATGAAATGAAGAAGATCAATTTTTTAGCTTTAGATGATGTGCATCTGCTGGTTTTAATGTTTTTTGTCTCTGGCTACAACAGTGCTTGTAGTTGTAGTCTCATCATGTCGTCGTCATGCGACGCAGACTTGTCTCCAATAATCATGTACTTTAATTAAGATACATTGCGTTGACTAGGAAATGATACTGATGATCATTGCAAGATAAGCATGAATACATTTGTTGTTACCGCAATCAACCAAAATGCTAATAATTTTTATTGTATAATATGCTTTTTTATTGTACAGGAACACCACGGCTTACCGGTACTGGAATGGTTCGAGTCTTGATTAGTGATGATAATGACTGTGATCCCAAGTTTGAGCAAGATCGATATGAATTTAACGTGTTGGAAAATTCTCCTAAAGGAACATCGGTTGCCAAGGTTACGGCAACAGATTTGGATGAAGGACTGAATGCAAAAATTAGGTATGCATGCATTTATTGTTAAAGAGTATGAGATTTATTGTTAAAGAGTTCAACAATGTTAATGTTCATGGTTTATTTCGCAGCTACGAGATATTCAGTGAAGGAGCCTATCCGTTTGTAATTGACCAAGAAACCGGTGAGATATTTACAAACGGTATGATTGACCGAGAAGCAAAGGACGTCTACATGTTCAAAGTGTCTGCCACAGACAGAAGCCCAATCTTTCAACGGAGCTCTACTACAACTGTCACAATTTTTGTTAACGATCAAAATGACAACGCTCCAAAATTCCAATTGCCCACATATTCAGTGAAGATTCCTGATAATATTATCTCGGGCAGTTATGTGATTGGGGTCTCGGCAGTTGATGCTGATTTTGGACTGAATAGTAAACTTCGCTATTTTATGACGGGTACTGATGCGGACAAGTTCCAAATTAATGAGTCTACTGGCGTTATCAAGTCTTTGCGCCATTTGAACAAAAGTGGAAAAACTCAATTGAATGTGGAAGTTCATGCCATTGACGCTGCACCTAAGGAACCTCTATCTTCCTCCGTGAATGTTCAAGTGAATCTTGCAAATCACATGAGGTTTCCACAAATTAAATCTCAGACCAATACATTTTCTTTCAAGGAGAATGTAACTAGTGGTCATACAGTCACTACTCTACACGGCCTCCCTGCTCCTTCTATCCCACCATCTAGACAAGGTCGTAAATTTTCTTACTACATTGGAGGAGGAAACCTTGGAAATGCATTTGCAGTTGATAGGCGCTCGGGACAAGTGAAAGTGTCATCAAGTGGATTAGACTATGAAACGGCTAGTCAGTACGAATTGTGGGTTGAAGTGTGTGATGATGAAGCCCCAGACTTCCGTAGTGCTGTCCCTCTCTACATTAACGTTACAGATGTGAACGATAATGCACCAATCTTCCAAGAAAAGATCTACAACTTGAGCATTCCTGAAGAGGAACCTGGTCCAAAACTGATTACAACTTTGGTGGCAACTGATAAGGATACCGGTAGAAATGGGGAAATGCGATATTTCCTCACTCCTCAAAGCGAGGCTAAATACGGATCTGTTTTTAAAATTGATCCGGATTCTGGGAAGACATACGCAAAAGTGAAGTTGGATAGAGAGGAGCAGTCCCAGTATATGTTTGACGTTCAAGCTATTGATAAAGGCCAGCCACCGAAAACAGGAACAGCTACCGTTATTGTAAACGTACAGGATTTGAATGACAATCCGATGAAGTTCACTCGTTTGTTTAGTGTAAATGTTACAGAGAATGTTCCAGTGGGCACTTTTGTGATTCAAGTTACCAGTGTCGACAAGGATATTGGTGAAAATGCCAACTGTAGTTACAGCCTTACTGAAAACGCACAGGGAAAATTTAAAATTGACCCGTACAGCGGGAACGTAACAGTTAGTGGACAGCTAGATCGTGAAGCTCAGGATGAATACCTCCTCAAGGTTTCAGCAGTGGATGGATCATGGAGGGCTGAAACTCTGCTCACAATCACAATTGAAGATGTGAATGACCAAGCCCCTGAATTTGAGTACAGTTACTATAATTTCAATATTCCCGAGGGACAACAGCCTGTCACCTTCATCGGACAAGTTACAGCCATGGACAGAGACAAGCGAGGTCCTAATTCTGTAGTCAGTTATTCCCTCAAGCAACCTTCTGAACTCTTCTCTGTAGACCCTGTCAGTGGGGAAATTTTCTCAAAACGACCCCTCAAATACATTAACAGTTGGAGAAAGTTTTCTCCAGAGAATGAACACAACGTTTTGGTTGTCGCTACTGATAATGGAAAACCACCAATGTCATCTGAGTGCTCAATTACCATCAATGTAGTCAACGGTAATAATCATGCTCCCATGTTTGAGCAGAAACCATACTTTAGTCCAGTCCTTGAAAACTCTACAATCGGTCACAAAATTATTCAAATAGTCGCAGTTGATTCACAAGACTTTGGGGTCAACTCAGAACTGGAGTATTTGAAAATATCCGGCAATGGAACCGAATACTTTGACATTGACAAAACTTCTGGATGGGTTTATCTCTCGAAAAGCCTAGCTGGGAAGGTTCACAATCAGTATAATGTTCAAATTCGTGTCACAGACAAAGGAATCCCTCCACAGTCTGATGATACTAACGTGATTTTAGTAGCGACTGGGGCCAATGTTCACGGACCAATATTTAGTGCTCTCAGTTATCGTGTGATAGTTCCAGAAAATGAGGCTCTTGGAACTGTTATAGTAACAGTGTCAGCGACCGATCGTGATGAGGGTCCCAACGGTCATATCCTGTACAACATTACCAAAGGAAATGACAAAGGATGGTTTGCAATTGACTCATCTACTGGAGCCGTCAGCATTAATAAAAGTTTGGACTATGACACCAATCAAGAATACCGGCTTGTTATTTCTGCTAGGGATAGAGGATACCATTCAAAGTCTAGTGAAGCTGAACTCACTGTTATCCTTACTGATATAAATGACAACCCTCCCTACTTTGAACAACAAAGTTATGACGCCTTCATAAATGAGAACTCACCAATCAATCAAAAGGTGTTCCAACTCATGGCAAAGGACAAGGACTCTCCCAAAAACGGAATAATTCGATATGCAATTGTTGGTGGTTCTGGAAAACACGCTTTCAAAGTGGATCCAACTTCAGGTTTCATCACCTCAACGAAAACCTTTGACTATGAATATCGACAGGATTATATTCTTGACGTGCTGGCGTCAAATCCCGACTCAAATCTTGTTGGCGCAACCAAGGTTTATGTTCACGTGAAAGGAGTGAATGAGTTTTATCCCAAATTTGTGCAGCCAGTATTTCACTTTGCAGTATCTGAGTCTGCCTTGGTGGGCTCCTTAATTGGTAATGTGCAAGCCACGGATGAGGATGGTGGGGATGACGGTGTAGTGTACTATTTATTTGTTGGCTCAAGCAACGATCGCGGCTTTTCCATAAATCCCATATCTGGCGCCATCACAGTATCACGTCGTCTCGATAGGGAGTCCCAATCTCGTGTGGTGTTGACAGTGCTTGCGAAAAACATGGGTCCAATCCGTGGAAATGACACGGATGAGGCTCAAGTCGTCATCACAGTACAGGATGGTAATGATCCACCTGTCTTTGAAAAGGAGATTTACGAGGCTAAAATAAGTGAAGACACAACAGTAGGCTCCAAGGTCATTGGGGTGAAAGCCACTGATATTGATGTGCGGCCATCTAACAACAGGTTCACATACGAAATCCTGGACGGAAATCACAACAAAACATTCAAAATTGATCCGATCGCAGGCGTTATATACACTGCAGAAGTACTAGACAGAGAATCTGTTCCAACGTATTCTTTGACCGTGGGCGCAATTGACACTGGAGTTCCACCACAAACGGGCACCACCATCGTGAAAATCAACTTGCTGGATGTGAATGATAATGGACCTACGCTGCACAACTCGTCACGGTACGGAACCGTGCTGGAGAATGAACCCGCAAACTCCAAAGTGATGACTCTTCGTGCTCACGACCTCGACCTTAGCCCCAATGGAGAGCCATTCACGTATTCCCTAATTGGTGGACCAGATGCATCGAAATTTAGAGTGGATTCCAAGTCAGGTCATGTAACCACTACAGACTCGTTTGACAGAGAGGCTACACCTGAGCTCCGCATTCTGGTTGAAATTACGGATAATGGAAAGCCACCGCTGAAAACCAGAGAAGAAGTGAAGATTCTTGTTGGAGACAAGAATGATTGCCCCTCACAAGCTCGAAACGCACAAATTGTATTGTATACTTTTAAACATGTGATTCCATCAGAAAAGATTGCCACCGTAGAACCTCTAGATCCTGATGTAATTGGACAGTATACATGTCGTTTGGAGAGCAGTAGAGATATATTCAGAATTCCATCAAGCTGTGACATTCATCTTAATAAAATACCATCCTACAGGAGACAGACAGTTAAGATTTTGGGCGACGACGGACGACATCCTGAAGTGGCGTCTACAATGCAATTTGAATTTGGATCGATTGATAATTCGACTCTTAACAATTCCATCATAATCCGAGCTTTTGGTGTGACACCCAAGAAAATACTGGAAAAGTCATACACAAAGTTGTTGGCATTTTGGCGGCAGCTATTTAATCGGGCAGAGCCACAAATCTATGGATTGATTCCACATGCCAATGCAACAGATATCATTTTAGCTGTAAGTTCAACGGAGAAACAGTACTTGCCAACTGACCAAATCATGAACACCTTGATCACCAACAAGGGTCACGTGGAAATACTTTTAGATGCCTCCATCATCATCAACTACTCCGTCTGCTCAACTCAAAACGTGTGCCAGAATGGAGCATCCTGTACCCAATATATACAGCTTCATGCTACTCAGCAAGTTAGTGAAAGCTCGTTGCTTATTCTCTCCTCACCTACTGTTGATCTCAACTTTTCCTGCAAGTGTCCTTCTGGATTCACTGGTAAGTCTACAAACTTTTGCATTCAATCTGTGCATACCCGTTAAATTGACATTTCGTTTTTTATCCATTAATTGGTATTATTTCATGATAATAAACGTTTTGATTAACTTTACAGGGTCCAATTGTCAACTAAGAAAGGAGCCCTGTCAACCAAATCCATGTGAAAGTGGCGCCTCGTGTATCAAACAAGGTTACGACTTTGCTTGTATCTGTCCTGCTAATCGTCAAGGCAAGCGTTGTGAACAGGAAAGAAGCAGCGCATGTGAGTCAAATCCCTGCAAAAACGGAGGTTCTTGCCAGGAGAATCAGCAAACTGGAGGCTACTTTTGCTTGTGTCGACCAGGCTTCTTTGGAAACATCTGCCAAACAGCGTCGAACGCATGTAAGCCAAACCCTTGTCTCAACGGAGGGGAATGTGTTAGCAGCGTTGGCCCAAGCTCCGCCTTTCCGAGGTGCAAATGTCAGAAGCACTACTATGGAAGATATTGTGAAAAATCAGCATTTGGCTTTGGACTCGGCTCGTACATGGCTTTCTCTCCCTTGGATCCCAACACCAATGACATCTCCATTACCTTCTCTACAAACAAGAGGAACGCACTCCTTGTATACGACTTTGGGGAGCAAATCGGGGGTAGGTCTGACTTTGTTGCTATCCAATTGGTTGATGGAAAAGCTAGTTTCTCTTATGGAGGAGCAAGAACAGCAATCACGAGTATTGCAGTGAATAAATTTGTATCTGATGGAAAGTGGCACAGAATAACTGCCACCAGAAACAGTCGAGTAATTTCTCTGACGGTATCTTCATGTGAGGACAGTGGAGAAGTGTGTACAGAATGCCGACCAGGAGACAGTTCTTGTTATGCAAACGTTGTTGGACCTACAGGGTAAGTTGCTAAATAATGTCTCTATCGTAAGCATGTAAATAAATTATTAATTCCATGTTTAACAAAAATATTATTTTTAAATTTTTTTTACAGTACTCTCAATTTTAATGGACAACCTTTGCTAGTGGCAGGAGTGAAAAGTGTGGAAGTTATGCTGGAACGTCCAGGTCAAATACAAACGGACGATTTCATAGGATGCATCCATAGCATAGTGGTTAACGGGAGACATCTCAACATGTCCTCTCCAATCGAGTCGCGTGCCATTACCGAAAACTGCCAACGAGTTGAAGACGTCTGCCAATCCTCACCTTCAGCTTTCAACAACAACAAATGTGGGGCAACAGGAACATGCATAGATCTGTGGGATAGCTACATGTGCAGATGTGACAACGTGCTTTCTCCAAATTGCAACGACGCATTCACTCCATTCTCTTTCCAACTCGGTGCGTTCATTGAATTCCGTCCCAGTGAGATGTATACGAGAAGTCAAATCCTGCACGCTATTTATTCGGAAAATGATGAAAGTAGGATCAAACGGGAGGTGTCGTCTGCAAGGAAGAGTTTGATGTTTAGTTTTAGAACCATTCAGCCTGATGCAATACTTTTGTACGCGGCTAGTGGCAAGGATTATACTTTGATTGAGGTTTGTTCATTCAGCAAAACTAACGGAAATCAACCAATTTGATAAATGTTATAACGTGTATTAATTTATATTGTTTTTCATATCTAGCTGGAAAATGGTGATTTGAAGTTTACATCACAAAATGGAGCAAGTAAACCCATAACAATGATCATTGAAGACGCTACACTGATTGATGGTGCCTGGCATTCCATTCGGTTGACGAGTCATCATCGAACGCTTCAAATATATGTGGACGGAAAACTACGAGGAGACGAGTTAGACACTGCTACAGCCCACGACTTCTTAGATCCTTACTTGATGGTGTTAACCCTTGGAGGAATGAGAGACGACTTTTTCCCATCTAATAAGATCAACCATGGTATGAATCTTTGTAAAACCTTTTAAAATTTATATTTTTAACCGTAAAATTTTATGTTCTTATTCGAATAATTTATTTTTGCACTTCAGGATTTACTGGCTGCATGTCAAATTTCACCATCCGTGACCAACTACTTCCGTTTAATGGATCTGGAATTTTGTTTGACGAAATTATCTACCATGGAAAAGTGTCTCGAGGCTGTAGTAATGCCATTGCCGGAGCAGCAACAGCGCCTGATCCATTGAGTATTGGAGTAACACTTGTTATCGTCTTCTTCGTGGTTCTCCTTGTTGCAATCTTGGTCAGTTTTGTAATTTTCCGACTGAAGCGAAGAGAAAAAAATCCACTACCCATGACATCAGCCACAAAGCCATCGCCACCAGGACCTGGCACTGGAGATGTTGTACGAAGTCACATCATGGAAGGTGACGCAGAGGCGATTCGAAATCTTGTGAGAAACTCTAAAAAGTTGAGCGGTAACAACACTGGCTACCACAAGCCTGATATTATCGAAAGAACAACATCAATTTCTAACCCCAGTGCCAACAACAGTCCCATAAACAATGGCATGGTAACATCCAGCAATGGGATATCCCTTGACCCAGAACTACCAGATATGCCAGAGCACTATGATCTGGAGAATGCCAGCTCAATAGCACCTTCAGACATAGATATAGTTTACCACTATAAAGGATTTAGAGATAACTTGGGAGGACGCAACAAATCTTCCCCTTTCCGCCACAATCATCATTTTCCAGGGAGCCGCCAAAGTCCTGGAATCCGCCAAAGCCCCATTTCAAACGTGCTGAAAAGCACGCCCTTAGCGAGACTGAGTCCGAGCAGTGAGTTGTCACAACAAACTACTCCTAGAATATTAACATTACAAGATATTAGCGGGAAGCCATTACAAAGTGCGTTGCTAGCAACCACACAAAAAGATGCCATGAGTCAAAGTGAGCGGAGTCTCAACATCAGTCAAAGTTCCTCCAGAAGTAGCATGGTGAACGCATCCTCTCAGGGAACTGCAAAGAAGAGAAAAAAAGGCGTGGGGGACTCAAACACCAGCATGACAATAGGATTGACTGCTGAAGAGATTGAAAGACTTAATAACTCACGGCATAAAAATAATTCTAGTCTGGTCAGTACACTTGATGCTGTGTCGAGCTCAGAGAGTGAAGACAGGAGGAAGAACAAAATGTCCAACTTGCCAAATCCAGAGATGATGCAGAGGTCGCGCGACACATCCAGTGATGACGATGAGTCAGGAAACGACTCGTTTACCTGCTCAGAGTTCGAGTATGATAATGAGAAGAGGGACTTTAGACCTCCGCATATGATGTTTCCAAAAAGAGCTGAAAGAGCTGAAGGAGGCGAGGCAGAGGAGTCGTTTCGGGGCTCGCTGTCCACACTAGTAGCATCAGATGATGACCTTGCTTATATAAATAGTTATTGTAAATCTGCCAACCCTAATGGTGGACCCTCCTCTATGGGTTGGGACTACTTACTCAATTGGGGGCCAAATTTTGAGAATTTGGTGGGTGTGTTCAAAGACATTGCAGAGCTTCCCGATGAAAACCCTGCACCAATTCCAAAAACTAGTGGTAACCCCCCAAATCATCCAATAGTAAATACTCTAGGTCAGTCCAGTAGAAGTAGTAGGTACCCCACGCCTCGACCCAGCGAAGAATACGTTTAGTTCATTTTTAATTTGAATACAATTCAGAACCCCTTAATATAACATAATTTATTGATTTAGTTGTAGTGATTAGTTTCTAGATGAATTATAGTCTTCCGAAATAATTACAAGTATTCAGTGAAAATACATATTATACATCGACAATCACGCATGTATTTCAACAAACAAACAAAACATGTTTTATGATGCTCCTTTATTTTTTACTGCTATAAATATAAATTAGGAAGTATATAATATTTATTTCAGTTATCTTTTTTTTTAAATTTTACTCTGACAGTGTGTCATGACTTTTTGTTAAACTATCTCTCTACATCACATACACAAAATACTTTTGTTGTGCTGTTTTCATTGTTGTTAAATATTAATAATATTAAAAAACGTTGCCTGTAATGTAAATAGTTATAATCTTTATTTTGTACGAAAATATTGTTTGTATGTACCAATTGTTACCACACGAATACTTCAATTTTTCAGGTAAACTACTTTACAAAAATGAAAAATGCTTTTTGATTTATCTATTTACCTAATTATAATTTTTGTTTCTCTGGACAATAATTTAATTAATGATTGTTTAAAATGTTCTCGTCGTTTTATATGACAAAAAGAAGAGGACCGCCATACAAATGACAATTAACTTTACGTTACATATTTTTAAGATGTATTAGACGTCAACATCGGTAATTTTTAAAATGCTCAGTGTGTTTGTAGTGTGCCAAATCTCAAATTTCAATAAAATAACATGAAACTGCGTTTTTATACAAAAGAAAATATCTTTGTTCGTATGCATATTAATTTTTCACCCATCCACCCACGCACCGCAGCTTCACCAGCATGAGTTATGATACGAGTAAGGTGTATTGCTTTTGATCTCACATACAAATATCTATACATATATGAGTTATTTTCCTAATCATTTTTGAGCATTTCTGCTGATTTTCCGACGTTATGCTTGGAAGTAGATTTGTTAGAATAAACATTAAAACCGGTAATTTCTTTTCATTTTCAAATGAACGTATGGAAAGTGCATCAAAATGTCAATTGAAAAGCAAATGCAAAAACCAACCAAATTGTTAACTTTTTGAAATTCAATTATTTATTTTTTCATTCAATAAATATAAACTATCGACTTTTCATAAATTATTTCAATATTCATTTGTGTTTCATTTTCACAGACAGAAATAATCATTAGTTTCTATGATTAACAAAATTGCTACAAGTTCAGTCTTTTTTACAAGAGAAAACAATGCAATGACAATTATAGGTGTAGTTTCAATTTGTACCTCTTCAAATTAAAAGGGTTAAATAGAAGGATAAATATTCAAGTACAAAAATATAAACAAAATATATTACAGAATATATGTGCAAGTTTCTAAAATTAAATTGAACTATGCATACAGTCAGAACAAAAGTACGTAAAATTATTAGATGACTGGTGTACCTTGTTTAAGTAACTAAAAGCGCTTACAGTACTTGTACAGGTTAGGAACTTAATTAAAAATATTATTCAGTAGTATTTAGCACGACGTTTAGTTAACAGTCAGTACAGCCATCAGCAGTTTCCATATGATTAGTAGTCATAAGAATGCCGTTATTTCTAGTTGTTGTACCATAAGGCGATGACGAGGAAACTGTATAATTGTGCTGGGCTGTTGTAGTGCCATAAGGTGACGATGAGGAAACTGTAGAATTGTGTCGGGCTGTTGTAGTGCCATAAGGTGACGAGGAGGAAACCGTAGAATTGTGTCGTGTTACATAAGACAAGACAGGTAATGGTGGTGGGATCGGCGGGCAAATGTCGGTCATACTATCAGACATATTTTTTGACTCATCAACTGGACGTCTAAGGTTCTCCACAATAATTTCCTTTGATTGACCATTCTGTTCATTCATTTCATTCACTCTGGGACTTCTGAGGTCGCCAACTAGCTGTCGTCTGGTGGTTTTACCATAGATGGCTTCATAATTGGGACTACACTTTGGCCCAGAGTTATCCCATCTAAGTTTTCCATAAATACCGGAATCATGGATCGGTTGGGGAGCACACTTGCCGATCATTGGGTATTCTTTTGAAATGGGGGTTTTTGTTTCGTAGATTGGGGAACATGGGGTGACTCTCATGCTACTACGTCGACTAAGACCTCTGACTGGTGCCGGCTCATAGTGGGCTGTTGGCTCAACAATCATGATGTTTGAGTTGCGCTTTTCTGAATATGACCCTTCAGAATATTGGCTACAGCTGGCGGTAGAAGAGGGAGGACCCATGTTACTTCGTTGACTTCCAGCTGAGCTTACGCCACTGGATGAGTCAATGGTTGGAACTGGACTTGACACCATTTTTCTCTCTTCTGCCATAGGGTTTGTGGAGTAAATCGATTCTTGAATGCTGCGACATTTTTCCTGCTCGTGATTATCAGCAAGGAACTTTTTCATGATACTGCCACGGCCGCCACTCAAATAAGCATATTCGCCCGAATCAAAGTCCCTACTGCTCTCAACATTGCCCTCACAACAACGGTTGGGAGTAGGGCTTTTCCATCCAGATTTTTCACTTCGACTTGGAGAGTAGTATCTAATTAATCAAATAAAAAATAACGTAAATGAACGACATATAAAATTTCCGCCGATAAATCTGTTACGCTAATGTGATAAAGAATATTTGAATTACCTGGGAGAGTGTAATTCGTCATCAAAAGTAACTTCCTTTCGAACAGACATGTATTTGATGCCCTTATGTTCCTTTGTCCAACCTTCACTTTTACTTGACATACAGCTAGGCAGAGGGCTAGTAACTTGCGAAGGTTTCTTCCAATAAATAGGCTCAGTTTGCTGCTGTGGTTTTGGAATAACCGACAAGACAGATCTTCTGTCATCAGAATTTTCCACGGGAAATGCTCTTCCTTCGCAAACGACCAATAATGAGGATGAAAAAGGATTCATGGGCGCATCCGTTTTTCTGTCGATCAATATCTCAGCAGAAAGACCAACGGATTCAAGGCCTTCAATAGGTTGGAACATGACAGCCTGTAAACCATATCGTAAAATAATCATTTCATTAATGCGTCCAGTTCATTTGCATTTTATGACTGCAACATTTGGATTCGGAGTGGAGAAAAAAAATAGTAATAAAATAAAACTAAAACACCATCGCTTACATTAATTCTAAAGTTCCAAGTCCCGGTAAAAGTGAGCACAAGCCAAAGGACGATCCAACAAAGGAAGTGGGTCACTGTGCTTATGGCGTAGAGGATCATTAATTTGTTAGATGACAGTTGATACAAGAGATATGCATCGTGAACCAGCGGGCTCTGAGTGGCAGCCAATGCCAAAGCAATAGATACAGCAGCCGAGTGTGGAAAGTACATCCAACCCATTCTGTAATGAAAATGAAACAAAGGATGCCAATGAGTATAAACAATTCATCATGTAACCCCTTTCACATCCATCCCTTGTTATAACAGCAATCAAGCTGTTTTTTAAAGCTTTTACATCACATAATCTGCACTAATCATGAGAGATAGAGTGAGCACGTACCCGTAGGCGGAAGAGTCATTTGCTTTGGTGACGTGAAGCTTCCGGATCTTTTCCTGAACGAAAGACGTGAATTTGATGAAACCCAGGTGATACAGTACATTAGCAGAGAGGAAGAGGATGGTTGATGTAATAGCATGAAGCAGGAGTGTAATGTAACCGTCAAGGAGAAAGGGGATCGTTGCCTGGGAATCTCCGTATGCGTTGGTGAGGTGAACTTTATAGAGAACGGAAAATGTGCACAAAGAGATGAGAGTGTGAACGGTGGATAGAATTTGTTGGAGGCCAAAAATGATGGAAAAGGACTTGTGACATTCCCAGAACACTTGAGCATATCTCACGGAGAACACGAATAGAGCAATCGCGTAATTGATAAATTCCAAGGTGAGTCCGTCAGCTTTTTGCGGTGTGGGCACGGGAAAGACTCGGGTTTCAACTCCATTTTCTGACGGTAAAGATTTTATATAGCTGATATCCCCACTACTTCGCAACATGATGTCCAAGTCCGTTTTCCAGATATGTTCTAAGAATAAAATATAAAGAAAAATATACGTTTAATAGTTTTATAATTCAAGTCCGATCACGTTGTCAGTTACGTCAATCTGTCTATTCAAGTAGGCATGGGAGCTGTGGCACGTTTATCAGCAGTAAACCGTGGCAACTTGAGTAGACAACTAACTTGTATAAAGGTAAGTATATATGTGGCTGTTCTAGTAATTATTAAAGGAACTACTCTCAGTGGGTCGTAGACTAAAATAATTATTGCTATCTGATTGCTATTATCCACTTACGGTTGGACAGGAAGCCATTTTTGACCAACACACTTTCCATCAGGATTTGGGGGAATAAGAGAGAAACGCTGCAAACCAAATGGAGGAGAGAAGAAATGGGACCGGAATGCTTCCAGATAGTAACAAAGAGGCTCTTAACATCTTGCAACTTGTTTGCCACCAGCAGCTTAGTCCAGTCGTCGAAGAATCGGAGTCGTTTTCCCAGCATTTGGTTGTCATTTGCCAAGTTACCAATCTTCAAAAAGCAGGCGCTCAAAAAGAAGGGTAAAAGTAGAACAGCAAGTCCTGCAAATCACATAACAAAGTATACCGTTTTAAATACTATTTACTTTTAATGCATTTTGAATTGCATCATAGGAATAAGGCACTATATTAGTACACTATATCATTGTATTGTACTAACCAGTCATGCCAATGTATACATTCAACTCCACAGTTGGGGTTTTCTGATACGGCCATGGCAGCTCTGCGTATCTCACAAATTTCCACACATTTTGCACAATTAGGTAGCCCTGAAGGGCACCAATGATTACTCCGTACCACATGGACAACATCGAGTTGAACTTTTTCGATGAACCCTCTTCCGTTTCCATTTTGACTTTTTTTCAATCCAGCCAAGTGGAAAATTCTGGAAAGAAATTATCAAATGAACAATTAGTACTTAATTTTTCTCTCTCCGTTGTTATCTGTATGTTTAATTCAGTGGAAAAAAAGAAAGAGTAAAGCAAGAAAACGAGTTCTTTGGGGCACCATGCGTGATTATCATTTCACTCTTCAGTGACATTTCTAGGAAATGTTTTGAGCACAGTACAAACACAAGGTTCAACAATAATTTCTTTTTGAAGTAGTAGTGTGCAATGTGCATTATCGTTAAGTCAATATGGTATCTATCCTGATCAAACAAAGACGACGAAAAATCATAAATATATACTGCAAGCTATAAAAGCTAATCCAACTTAAAGCTTTTTTACGATAATGTGAACGATTTACGTGTTTGGGAGAAACATTAATTCAAGGAAAGGGAGAGCTACAACTTTTTTAAGCTCTCACTTTACTTTACTGTCCCTGTCCCTATAGGTTCCTCGCTTAGTACACAACAAGTAAGAAATGTTTTTTTTCTTGAAAACCTTGTCTAATCAGAAGCGAAGAAAAGGAGCACATACACTACACAAGTGTATTCCCATCATCACCATGCTGCATTTCAATAACTTGTTCAAATCAAAAAGCAATTTAGCAGTCCCATTACATTACTTTCTACATACATAATGTACTTATGTTCAACTTCAAGTGTCGGTATAACAGGAAATTACATGAATTTATTATTCATGTAGAGCTATAATATTATGTACGTAGCTAAAAATATATCCAGTATAAAAATAGGTAGTATCTATAGTAGGTTATATCGGAAATGGCTGTTTTTCCGTTGTTACGTGTGTAATTGTAAGAAATTCCATTTTTTTAAAAAGTATTTTATTATAGCTACTTAAGTATAATAATAGGGCTTTACAAAGTAGAAGAGGAATGAATGTAAGAATGGAAAAATGGATAGTTTTGTCCGGATTCCCCATACGAATGAAATAGACGTAAAACCAAGTCGTATATGCAACTGACTGCTGAAGAAGCAGAGAGAAGAGATGAGAACACAAAGAATGAAAATGTTATAAAGCAGTAGGCTCCCCTACCTCAACTTACCTTTTTTTGTCCAAAATATCAAACAACGTGGGAAGTTTTCTCGTTCCTCAGCTCAAAGGCAGAATGAGAGAGAACAAGAACACTTTTTTTTCAACACAACAACACAAAATGTTTCTCTATTCATTCAGTTTCAAAAGAATGTAAATCCTTGAAAAACTTTGAATTTGCAGTTGCGATCATGATCAGTACATAGGCTTATTTTTGAAATACCACAATTTCCTCCAAAGAAGAAACGAAGCGAGAAAAAAATGTTTACTTGTCAGGAATTGTTCTCATTTCAAACTATTTCATGAAGAACTTATGATGTTATCACTGTACTATGATTTCAGCTTTTTTGCACAGTTAACAGTTTAAATTCTCCATTTAATTAACTTTTTTTTTGAGTTTCCTTTATCATGAACAATGAAATCACTGTTTCCCTCGTCACAGTAATAATGATTTCTGCACTTTGAACACTTTGAATCCTTTCTTTTTATCAACAAGTGGTTTTTCTTTGCTTTTCTTGGAAGATAACCAAATTGCTTGTAAAAATATTCTGGAACCAACGGTATGCAAGTTATAAACCTCACTTGGTTTTTATTTTCAAATTTCAATCCTCAGATTTTACACAGCTTTAAAAACTCTCAGAAACAACAACTGTCACGATAACGTCAAGTCGACTATATAACCTTTTCAACTTCTCCAGCTATAAAAACAGCAGTAGTCCAGATGGCAAACCAAAAATGTAATGATTAACTACGAAATTATATATGAAATCGAGAGGAGAGCATAAAATATTTTGAGATCCTTCTCCACCGGTTTCTTGCCTTCAAATGAGCCCTCATCCAAGAAACTCGCCAGAATATATTGGATTTTTTCCCATCTCCTTTTACCATTTAGCAGCTCAACAGAAAAACGACTTCTCTCCTTCTAATCCACAGCTCCTCAACTCAACAACAGCATGCATGTCATGATGGAACAAAAACTACATTTTTACTCTCTCTTTATTTTTCAGTGTCTCCTCCGGTTTTTTGTTGTTGTTGCTCCGTTACTCTGTGTAATAACCGTACCTCATGTGCAGGCCATCTGCTCCTCTCAGGTCTCCTCTCTTTAGCATTGCATTTCAGAACCTTTTACAATAATAATATCTAGTTCTCTTCTCTTGATCAAATGCAAAGGAAAGCGAATATGTTTTCTTTGTATGAAATTTTGTGGAAGGATGAAAATGAAGGGTCTTTTCTTTTCAACTTTTTTTTCTTGTTTGAGGAGGATGATAATGATTGTGCGGTTGCAACAGAGAAATATATATAGGAACCCGATCTGACTTGAACACTGAACCTTTACTTGTTCTTTTAATGTTACTGGTTCACCATTTACCAGTTTTATAGGTATAAAAATCCGTATTTTTCTATTATTATTATTTATCTTGTAATACTCCACGAGAGTAGAATCCTTATCTTGTACTAATGCTCATGCATTTTAAAATCTTCATTTGGATGGAATATCTATGGAGATTCAATATACATTCATCCTACAAATCGCATTTTTAGGGATATCATTGTATGTATGAAACATGAACAGGGTTGTTTGCATGCGCATGGAGGTATTTATATAAAATGTAAAAAAAGTAATACATTTAGCTCGTCTTTCAACGGCAGAGAGCTGAAGTGAAGGAAGTATATTTATTTTGAGCAACTAAACGAGAACGCTTAAAGGCATACGCAACTTTGCAGCGAAATGTACGCACAAAAAGTAAAAACCGACCGACCGACCAACCAACCCTATAACCAATATTCAATGCCTGGGTCATGCTATTTAACATGACACGACTGTCATTTTTTTCTGAGTTTATCTGCCCCTCAGTCATCCATCGTACTCTATATCTAATGCAATCATTATATATGATTTGGAGATCCAAAGAAGCAGAAAGATTCAGCTGGCCCTTCTGTCCCTGTCTTCAGTAGTCCTTCTCTTTATCATTTTTTCCTCCAAACCAAGTCCACATGTCTTTTTTCTTTCCTTTTCTTGATCTTCTTTAATTCTTCTTTTGGCTTAACTATTTTTTATTGTTGCTATATTATGTATTACATTATATAAGTTTCGATTTTTTAGAGAAAAAATGCATATAATACAAATAGACCCTATAAATTCTGCGGTGAAATGCTCATGGCGTATAGTATTTTTTTAAATATTATTACTGCCTTCTCTTGATTTAAGACAGTGGAACGTTGTTGTAATGATAAAACATTTATTTTTTCGGTCTGTTATTTAAAAAATAGACATTAATGAGTGGCAGACCAAATGTTGTGCTTCGTGCATCTTGTGTAAACGAAAGTGCATCTTGTTGCTCTACTTTCTACTACAATATCTCGTTTAGTAATCTTTCATTTTTATTTTCCTTGTTTTAAAATAACTACCGGGTCAAAAAACCACACACACTATATAGCTCTGTCTTAGTTAAAGTGAATGATTACATGAATGTCCTATGAATTTTATTTATATGAAAACGCATTATTTCAGGCTTGATGTACTTTATCCATAATACAGTGCTGTAAAAATTTATGCATCTATATGCGTAGCTGTCGACTCTGTATTCAATACGCACATAATATAGATCAGAAGAGATCCGAGAACATCTCCGGAATAGAATTCCTGAGTTGGCTCGTTCTCCTCTTTATTTAACTCACTCAGCAACAAATGGCAGATGCTCATTCACCACTAACTCATCATCATTTCTTTTGAAAACGATTTTAGTTGACGACCCCACCGGCTCACCGTCATTATTGTTATATGATTAGTTTTAGGGCCCTTTTTTCGTTTGACAAAAAAAGGCTTTTCAAATTTTTAAAAATATAGAGTATTACACAATATTCAAACACCTTTTTCACATTCCATGATACATTTTTAAAAAGGCATCTCTTGAGTAAGTAGCTAGCAAATAATGTAAATACGTGTGTAAACCTAAATATTCCTGCAAACAAGCATTGCTCATATCGTCAGCCTGTAAAAAAATGTAACATAGTTAATTGCTGAAATGGTAAGCAGGTTATGTATAGGGGCTACAACAGTTTTGATAATCTTTCGTCCTTCAGCCTTCAATACAAATAAACATATAGGAAGACTCTTGCCCTTTGAAAATTTAAAAGTGGGATGAAAAATACGCCTCTGCTGTCTCCTTCCTCTCTCCCTCCTTTTCTCCATCATTTTTACATAAAGAAATTTACGACATGGAACATAATACCAATTTCCTGTTGCTCCATCCCCCAATTTTTGACATTTCAACGAGCAATGATGTAACTGGAGCAATGCTACTGTGCTGGATACACGTAAAAATGTTTGCTAATGATACTGAAAAGGAGTATGAGGGTGTACCACGGGCGGTGGATGGGTTTTTAGGACGCAAATGTGTGAAGATGGCTCGAGCTATTATTTATTTCGCTTATACAATTGGCAGTAGCACTGATAGTTACGCTGTATTGATACGGTTCAAGATACACTTTTGTTCACTTTATTTTGAAAAAGGGAACAAGAAAATTTTGAATTTCCTATGCTACCTGGCTAATACATACCTACTATCTATGTGGCATTTTTATTATTGTTCATATACCAGTTTTGAAAATGACCAAGCAATTTCAACCTAAACATGACATTCATTTGCCTGGAATAATAACTACTCACCAACCAAATGAAATGAGTGGGTAGGAATCTGTTTTATGTTGGCGTGCAATTTTCAAAAAACTACATATGCGCGAAGAAAATCACAAAGAAAGTTTCATCGCAGATACATCATTAAGGTAGCAAATATAATAGTTAAAATAATTCGACTTAAAACTAATACCACACACTCTTCTCTAACAACGTAAGCATTAGGTTTCAATTATTTATAAAGAGCATTACCTGTGACCTGTCTATATACTAACTAATATCTGTGTTCTTCGTTCTTCCTCTGTCTGATATTTTAATAGGACAGCTAAAGTGGTCTATATGAACTTTTCATTTCAAAAAAACTTCTGATCAAATAGTTAATTTTTAAGAGTCTTTTTTACTAGACTATGTTTTTTAGCTATTAATTTAAACGGACAGGTTTTTTGTATAAATAAATGATAGTTTGATTTTTATATCCGACCGAGCCGTCAGCTTAAAAAATGCACGTGCGATCATCACATTTGATTTGAGGGTTTTTGGTGGACAGATATCTTAAGAAAGAATGGCATCATCTCATCATCCCCTTCACTCTTTTCTTGACTTGACTCACACTCAAAGTCAGCACTTGAGCAGCATGAGTAGCAACGTGAACGTGTCATGCAAAAAATACCAACGCTGGAAAGACGTAGAATCTGGAACGAAACGATAATGATACCTGTTGCAGAGGAATACGACATGACATGATATGTTGCATGCACATGAGCACCTTCCTTTCCCTCTTCACCGGTTCCATCAGCCATCATTCCAGCAAATGTTCATGACAATCATATAATAATTGTAAAAAAATCTAATGATTGAGATGCTGTTGTTGGCTTCATCCCATGCTTATATATACTATATTGTTGCAGCTGCGTATAGTAGTGCAGAAAACTGACATCTACATAGTTCCACTTTCAAAAAAATAATCGCGTATAAAATATTTTTTTTATTTGAAGAAAACCAAGAAACGGACAGCAAAAATGAAAAGAGCCACTTTTACGATTTAAAACAAACAATTCAATTTGATGCCTCAAAAAATTTGCATATGATAACCGAGGAAAATGACTATACTTAAATAAAAAATGCAGCAAATAATGAGGTCGGATATGCAAATGAGGAGTCATTTCATCCTTCTTTCTCCATGGTTTTCACGATTATCGCGACTCTCAATGCACGAATGTGAGCTTCATCATAATAATATTATTATAATAATAAAACTTTTCCATTCTACTGGCCGTCTCTCATCTTCCTTAACTTTTTATCTTAGTTAATATCTTTAAGCAAAAACTAACTGAGGAAATCGCACATTACAAAAGGCAATAATATTAAAAATGTGCATTAAGCATAACAGACGCTCTTGTTCAATTTCTTGCATAAAAAACTAATCACCTAAATACCTACAAAGCTGAAGCCTACTTACCAAGAAAGATAGCATGATACACGGAAAATCCCCTTTAATGGTTGTAAATAACATTATTGAGATTTTCAAAAAAATACATTTCATGCTCAATATGATGCCATTATGAAATGCATACCAAATGACTTTGAGATGGACATTATTAACGTTTCTCAGAGAGAGGAATTGCTTATTATTCTCCGGAAAAATATATACTCTCCTGAGACGTATCAATGGGATGTCCAATTCAGTTTATGCACAGCGTAAAATCTTTCCTGACGAAAAGTATTGGTTTATTCGTTGGAGAAAAAAAAACAAATTATGTTTTCGTTGAAGCAAGATTTTTTTATGTAAGAGGTCTTGTTACTACATGTCTTTTAATGACCAGAAGATTAAGAGAACATTGGAATGTTATGCAATTCAATACAAAAGATTTGTGTATGGTTGGTTGTAAAAAACCACTTCATTCCAGCTTTGAGTAGAGAAATACCACCTACCTTTATATATGCCATCACGGTACCAATCTCTCATTCATAAGAACTCCATTCCTGCATGGCTGTCAACAATGGCCAGATATTTTTTGGAGAAGAATTAGTTTCTTTCTTCATCTTTTATGCTTGCTCTTCCTCCATCCTCCGGTTCAGCAAGCTGAACTTGTCATTCATCAAGTTCAGCAAAATGGATGAGATTTTTTTTCTTTCACAATTTTTACAATCCACATGAATATTATAAAGTAGCAGAAGAGGCCAGAAGGAACCCATAAAACGTTTATTGAAAAATAGTTTTAACAACAGCACATTCAAAACAAGATGAAGAAGGGACTTGAGTTTTCAATTTCAATTCAAGATTCAATCCAATCCAGGAAACAAGCAGAACGAAAAGAAAACGCATTCTGTTTCGTAGTGCGACGATTTCAACGTATGAATGTCTATGAACTCTGAACGCGTATCATGTAAAACTGATGATTATACATAGGTCTTCTACATATCTTCGATATTTCAACCCAAGTCCAGTCAGTGGAGAATGGAGAACCCTCAAAGAAGAAGAAAGATTATTCATCGTCTATAGATTTTGTCGTTAAACAAGAAGAAGAAAAGGTCTGCCTGCACCTTTTGATTCAGTTGAATGAACATCTGCCATGCAGACCCAAAAAACCAAGAAAATATTTTCCTTCTTGGTCCTCCTGCTGCATTGTAAAATGCCACCGGCTAAGGTTCCTTTGAAGAAAGACGATAGAATTATAAAAAAATCTTTTGAATTCACTACAGCATTATGTCAAAAGAAATCAATGCGTGCATCTACTTGTACTGGTTGACTGGTTGCTTGTGTTGTTGTTACCTTTTTTCCAGCTTATTACAACAAGTTGATACAAGTCCTATGCCCGATTCAAAATTACTTTTTACTTTCATCATCATCATGTCTAATGTCTACTGTTAATATATTGATATGTGCAGGCATGGTCAAACGTTTTTTATAGATATTTTGAGGTCGACCAGGTAGAGAACTTCTTTCATTATTACCGTAACTCGTTTCAACATGATCATCTTTTTTCGCCCTTTATGAAAAGTCAAATAAGAGAACGAACTGTATACGGGTGATAACGATAAAGGTGATGGTTGGTCGGTAGCCGGTGGTATGACGGTTGGTCGTTGTTGGTGCATCATTGTTGCAAGAGCAAGGGTTTTTTATAACCTTAAAAACTGAACAGATGAAGAAGGAGTCGTATTTTTTTGGAAAAAGAGCAAGAAAAACGATATGACGAGCAGATGTCCATGTCCGAGTCTTTGAGACGAAGAAAAGGTTAGATTGCATTTTTGACGACGTCGACAGCACGAATCATCTTTGATTCTTGATTTGTTATAATGACTATGAAAATGAAAACAATCTCAAAAGAGAAAAAAAATACTTTGGAAACGTGGCATGATTGAGGATTCAGTCTACATTTTTTCACTTGAAATTAGCTGATCAGTGTCAGTGAATAGAGGCATATTTTTAGATGATTTTTATGCTATAAGTAAAGAGAACACATGGTGAAAGCAGGAATTTTACACATTGAATTTGCCAGAGATCTATTATTAACTGAAGACAGTATTATTACCATGGCTATCTATAAAAATATTAATATTCAAGGCGAGATTGAAAGAAACAACATCAGGCATTTTAAAATGAAATCTAAGAAAATTTTTAGGCTGCCTGCACAAGGATTTTTCGCTTTTCTTTAAAAAAAATGTGTAGCAGCTTGCATGGGTAGAAAAAATAAGCGTGTAGATGAATTTGCTTCTTTTAGTTTCTTCTCCCTTTCTTCTGAGATGCTGGATTTACAATTATCTAACTGCCAGTTGAACATTTGAAGGGGTAAAAGATAAAAATAAGTACCCAAGCACAGAAGGGCCAAAGTAATAAGTACTCATGGCCTTGTTCCTTGCAAGATGAAATGTCCAGCAGATGTTTCTTCGAGCCCTGATCATCTTACCAATCTCATCTTAAACAATCACTTTGTTAGCTGCACTTCTTCTTCTACTTGCCACATGCCAGTTTTCTGGATGATGGGTTGTTCGTGTAAAAGTAAGGAGTAGGTTTCTTTTAAGGAGCAACAAACAGGAAACACGGAAAGTGTCACTGTGCCTGTGCCACAAGCCGAGTTTCCTTTTTCCTTGAGCGGCACGTGTGCCCCAGGTATATAATCTTGCTCGTAGGATATGATGAGGATCCCTTTGAGGTTTATGAGGAGATGCATGATGATGTAAAAGCATATACAAAAATTAAGTTTGTTTGTTGATTTTCAAATATGGTTTTAAAGATGAAGAAAAAGAGCAGATGTACATCAAAAGTGTTGCTCTCAACAATTGGGCTCGCCAGCCGCATGTGCCACTCGTTTTTTTCTATCGAAAACGGAACACTGCACCAACCAACTGCAGAGCAAGCATTGATCAACAACTTGCGTCTGCCTGTGCCTACATGACTGCGCCTCCAATGACCTGTGATTTCCTATAAGAAATAATACATAATAAGCTTTTTTCATGGAAATTAAATCCGATTGCGCTAGCTGTTTCCTTCCAGAAAGCTTTGTTCTGCATTCATCTATCGACCATGAAAAATAATATTAGACAGCTTGCGTTTTTGATGACTTGAGTAATTTAGTTACCATTGTGGTATGCAAGAGAAAGAGTATAATGTCAGTGTTGATTTTGTTATTTTTCGTAAATCCATTAAAAACCGATTTTGATAAGCTATCCAAAAAATATGCCAAAGAATGTTTGTTTCTTACTGTTACACAGGTCATTTTTTAATGTGTGGGCTAAAGGTGCCAAGTTGCAAGTGCATTTAAAAATCTGTTGATAAGGAACATCTGCACATGAAAAAAATTTGCAGGTACAAGGATACAAGTTTTTAGTCCACCTGCAAATGAATAGCAAGTAACAACACTTCTTTTGTATTATTCATATTCGCCACATGTCGCTTTTGTTTTCCTTCTCTCGATTCAAGGCAACTAAGAATGCACTGGATTGCGGTAAACAATGGGTGCTGGTTGATGCGCATTTTTTAAAGATGATATAAAAACATTTTTCCTTCCATTAAAGAAGCCAGAAGTCATGTCATGTAGCGAGATTAAAACAAAGAAAGACCGTCCGTCCCAGTTGAACTCGACATTCGACATCTGGCTCACGCTTTCAGAGATTATGCATGCATGCAATCATAATTATGCATTTTTTCTTAACGCACTGACTTGTTGCATAGCATAATATGGAGCATTTAAAAATGTCAAGGCTACACCCGAACCACTGGCCCCGCAATTCAGTAGCTGAAAATGCTTCTCATTAAAAATCACCACATGTGCTTTTGGAAAACAAATATACTTAACTAGTGTGTCTGGAAGTCACCAAAGGCAAACTCTGAAACGTTAGTTAGTCCTTTTAATGCAGTAATTATCTATGGTGATCTTACTATGAACAATAGTTGTTTTCGAATATACATAGTAGATTAGAAGTTAGTGTTTAGAACAATAAAAATTCACAAGAGAGCAATGGCACATAAAATACAAATAAACGTTTCAATTTTGTAGTCAATATTACAATTTAACCATTTCTGAAATTATTCATAAATAGTTGCATGATCATGTATCTGTATGTCCAATTGTCCATAATCTAGCCCAACTTTACTTTGAATTCTCAAGCGAAATGAGCAATAAACATTTTGCCGACGCCATAATTTCAACTTTGGTTTTTCAAATAGGATATTTTACGATTTAAAAAACAGCAATCATGACCACAAACCGACTGGCTAACAAATACTTTTTAGAGAAAGAGTGTTAACCATCTGTTGCTAAAGAAAGTTGTGGCTTCATTACATTCAAAAAGGTCATCTTTCAAGAAACAAGGCCATGTGCGGAGCACGCGATAAATCCCATTTCACACAGCATCATCCTCATCTTATTATATCCTATCGTCCTGCTTGAGTCTTGAATCATGAGGAGAGGAGTCGGATAAGAAGGAGGTGAGGTGAATCGACTTGGCTACTTAAACATTATTATGCGCTCATATACACCTCCTTCATGGGTACTGGAAAATATAATGCTGGATTTACTTACTTTTCCAAATTGTAAAGCTCATAAACGAGAGAATCAAAGAAGGGAAGCTTTAAAAAGTGTTCCTCATAATTAATGATAATAGTTATCTGTGATAATGATAATGGTATGTATATAAGGATGCATATAAAGATAAGAAGGCATATACCAGATATCGGGTTGTTTGAAGATGCGTTTTAATGTAAATTTACTATTGTTTTGCTTGTTTGTTATGCAGAAGAAACCGGCATTTTCTTCATTTTCTTTTATCGGATTATACATTGTATATCAGGATGAGGTTTGATCCCTTAAGATCCTCTCCTCACAGATTGATGTACCTATAGCTCATGTCCATCCAAAAGTTTGACACCATAAAACCAGTATGGCCTGTGCACTGTGAGCAACAGAAAGATGTAAAGTAAACCTCATCGTCATCATCATCAACATCAGAGATCAAAATGGTCCATATGCAGTAGGCTCAGCTCAGGCACCGAGCACCTGGCTCTTTTTTTGTCTCCTCCTATTTCTTAGAAAAAAACATCTGCTCTTTTTTCACTATCGAGAAAAACCATGGATTTTTCCTTTACTTGGTTGTCACGAGTTGCTTTTAAAAACAGTACTGATGCTGCTTCTATCGTCAACATTCAACAATGATGCCAATAATTACGAGACAAGAGAGAAAATGCATCACTTACTGGACTGGAGAGAAATAGGGGATATGCATAGTAGTTTGATTTAGCTACTATAATAATTTGATGATTTTCTCTGAACTTTACAGATAATCTGGATCTCAAACCACAAGAAACATTTTCTGGTTTAGGTTTAGGATGCAATAAAGTATGAACATTGTATTATCATCACTCAAAAAACTGATAATAATAGTAATGGTATATGATTATCGTTGTCATTCATCAAAAGTCACTTTGGCGTGAGGCCAAGAAGTTGAGAGGGATGCTTTTGTATGCACAATGCTCCCTTCGTCGACAGAAGTAAAAAGTAAGGCAGCTTTGATGATGATGATGATGGTTTTATGATGAGCATTGTTGCTTCTAGTTGCATGCAAGGCTTAACCCGATTTGCATATTCTATAAAGTGAGCATGAAGGAACTGAAGGAAGCATTGAGTTTTATCTTCATTTCATACACAATGAATCAAAAATCCTTTAAAATGTTTGATGAGCTAGAAGGGATGATCTCTTTTGAGTGAACGCCTACACAAAAATCATCATTTTGGAGTAAACGTTTAGATGTAAATACACTTGGCTTGTTATTCGTTTCATGTAATGCTTGGATGTTAGGTTTAATATGAAATAAGTTGAATTCCTTATCAATGTAGGATTTTTTACTTACTGATAAGGAAAATTTGCATATTACCGAAATGATATTAATTATAGCAGTAAGCATCTTGAACAACTTGGCATGAATTACGTTTTAGCATCGACTGTCGACTGTAGTTCATTACATTTTTGTATCGTCGATGTTTGAAACGGTTAACATATTGATTGTAATTGTAAATGGAAGGTGGTTGCGTTCCGGAGTACTTAAGTAGGAGTAAGCTCTGTTTGAAGAAATTATAGACGCCAAAAATTTGCTTCTGATTGGATTAAAGTCTATAAATTTGTTCAAGATTTGAAATAGCAATTCGAAATTAAAAGAGTGTTTGTAATAATATCTAAAGCTATCAATTGAATCAAGTTTTGTGATTGTTTGGGAGTTTTAATTGAGATTGAGAACATGGCGTTTGAATCTTTGTCCCAATTTCCATCATCATTGTCGTCTGGGTCCTTAGTATCGGCTGAAAACAGGGAAGCACGTGGACTTGGTAGTCATGTTATCCCTGAGAATGAAACTTTGGGAATTACTTCAAGAAGGATTTCGATTAGTGAACTGGCTGTAAGTAAATTATTAAGTAAAAATGAGAACTGTGTTGTTAAATATGTCTGTTACTTATGACGCAGGCACGACACTTTGATACTCTTTAAAAATAATAATATCTAATAAAGCTATTAATTGAATCAAGTTCTGTACTTCTTCGGGTTTTTAATTGAAAATGAGAGCATGGCGTTTTAATTTTTGTCCCCAAGTCCCCATGTTCGTCATCATCGTCTGGATTATTATCACCGATTGAAAACCAGCAAGCACCTAGTAGTCCTGTTATCGCTGCCACTGTGGGAGTTAATCCAAGAAGGCTTTCCTATGACAGACCACCGTTTGTAAGTAAAATATTCTACTTTTAGTATTATTAAGTAAATAAGTATACTGTGTTGTTAAATGTGTCTGTTACTTGAGACGCATGCTCATGTATTTATGATACTTTAATACTCTTTGAAAATAATAATATCTAATGCTATCAATTGAATCAAGTTCTGTAAACATGGCGTTTTAATTTTTGTCCCCAAGTCCCCATGTTCGTCATCATCGTCTGGATTATTATCACCGATTGAAAACCAGCAAGCACCTAGTAGTCCTGTTATCGCTGCCACTGTGGGAGTTAATCCAAGAAGGCTTTCCTATGACAGACCACCGTTTGTAAGTAAAATATTCTACTTTTAGTATTATTAAGTAAATTAGTACTGTGTTGTTAAATATGTCTGTTACGTTGTACTTGAGACGCGTGTATGATACTTTAATACTCTTTGAAAATGATGCAGCGAAAAATATTAAACATCGTTGCTATTTTCGATCTTTTCTACTTGCAGAGAGAATGGAGGGAGCCTGGTCATGGATTATATGATTCATCAAACTGGTCTGCAGAAGCTACTTCTGCTGACCAGTTTGATGAATCATCATATAATTACGGAGTTGATGCTAGAGAAATTCATGAGTTTCGAAGTAGGACCAATCTCCTTGGCCGTCTTTTTGATGTAAGTTTAGAAAGTGGTTCTCATAAAAAGACTTTGTAAAATAAAATGAAGATATGCAATTAACTTTATGACATTAGGGAAAAATTCATTAAATCTTTATGTCAATTTTATAACAGGACAGTTTAGTGATGTGCCGCACGTGTCCTCAACCAGCAGAACAACGTTATTTTCTTCGTCAACCGCGCTCATGGAAACCGCCCAGTCCCCGCGTCGAAACCGCTCCTCCTGCATTTAGCAGGCTTAGGACTGCAATTGCAAGCGGAAGTAGCAGCCGCAGCGACAGAGAGTGGGAAAGTGGCCTGGCGCACCGGAGCCTTGTAAGGGATTCTGGATTTCAGTCAGAACAATCACGACGAACCGTGGCTTCTGTTGTCGAAGAGAATTCATTGTCAAACGCCTTTGCTAATCTGCGAGCCTAACACTAGAGTTTAATAATTTCTACTTATTATCGTTAATATTTATAGATAATATTTGTTTATGTCAAGTACAAGTACATTATTTTCTACATTTGTGTATTATTATCGCCCAATAAAATTATAAAATGTAACAACTTTGTAATTACTAAAACTAAAAATCAGCTCATGTCTTTAGAAATCATCGAATGCCTAACAAAATCCACATTCTGTAGCATAATATGAAACGAACGAACTAACGAACCAACAAATCATTGCATTGTTGCCATTGTTGGCCTAGTCTAAGCTATCGTTGTAATTGTAGTAAGCATTCATATTGCTAATCTCACAACTACCCCATGGACTCCAGTACATAACCGCGATTTTTAATCTGTCGCTCTCTTTGGGCAGGAGAAAAATAGTTGGAGCGAGAGCAGCGAAAAGGGTTTACTTGCATTTTTGCATTGCATTTAATAAACACAAGCACAAGACACAACACAAACGCACATTATTTTAGACAAGGCCATGTGTGCAGCGTGAGCAGAGGAAAGCCGTGTGATAAGCAGATAAGGAAAATTTGTTGAAATACGGAGTAGTTTATTGGTGCTGTTGAGTGTCAGTGTCAGTGTCACTGCTGTCGTGAAAATAAATAGTAGGTTTAAATGTTTTTCAAGTGGACAGGGAAAAGTTGACAACGTCTCGACGAAAATAAATAAATGCTATTTTAACGAAAGGCTTTAATCTGTGATCGAGAAATATGTCGTTGACTGGTGGAGTGGTAATTGCATTATTAAATATTTGTAATTGAGGATATGTTGTATGTGCATTGTTGTATTTAATTCATAATTTAATTGCCGAAATAATGAATGGAAATCGTTAGAGTTTGCTCAACACAATCTTAGAGATTGGAGGTTGTTGCTGTTTTTGACAATTGACTTAATTATGTTTTGTTTGTTGTTTGGTTTAGGATGCTGGAGCTGCGCTGGATGCTGCTTCATACCTCCAAAAGCCTGCAGAAGAATATGTTAACGATGTAAGGATACAATTCATCTAGCATTATTAGTTACATTAATTAATTAGCTAATACATGTTGTTAGATAATTAGGAAGAAATGGGTTATATATAATATATCCATAGTTTATATTTAATTATTTTTTGTTCTTAGGCGAACGTAGAGGCAATGTGGGCAGTAAAGGCTGCTGAAGACGCGGACGTTCATTACAATGTATGTATGATTTAATTTAATTTAACTTTTAATTGATATATATTTTGTAACGCTAAATATCGTTCACCAATATACTTACAAATTATGCTTGTGATTCGTTCCAGTTACTTTGCTCGGCTGATCCAAAATTGCTCAAATTATCAAAATATGATGATTGGATATACTCAAAGTTTCGGTCGCGTTTTCCTCACTTGTGCGTTGAAGAAATTGATGTTGATTCGTTGAAATCCTATGCAGCAAAAGAAGTAAGTGTACTCATTGTATTTTCTAATTATGGTGTATTTGAATGTATGTGATAGTCATTTTACCCTTTGGCAAATAATGATTGTAATCTTATTTTAACCTTAGAAATGGAGAAGTTTTTGCGATGAGATGAAAAATCTGGAAGATTTTAGCTTTGGAACTTTGCTGAGACTGAAAGCCAACGGTGAATATTCAGAAGAGAATACGATATTGGTGACTCGTGTACAATTTTTGGCCATTGAAATCGCTAGAAACCGAGAGGGTGTTAACGATTACATCTATCAACAACAAATCAGTAAACAATCAACCTCAAGTCCCTCGTGATCAATCACCATTCGATAGGTTAAGAATGAATTAGTGAAACTTTTGTTGTGATGAATCCTAATGTAATGCTAAATACAGGCCTTTTTCCACGATTACTTATTATTGTTATCTATCTTCGATATTCGTATACTACTCGTTTTTCTTACTTCATGCAGCAATCTAACTATTCTTACGTATTGTCTAATTATAATAAAAATTTAGTTTTAGCAACGGTCACCGCAAGTACTATAACATATAGTTCAATATTTTTCAGAATGAACGTTCTTGGTTCTAACTAGGTGTAAGCAATTGTTTGCTGTGTTATTGTGTCATATCATTATATTGTGTACGAGTTCTTAAAATTATAAATGTTGAATGTTGGTCAAAGAGAGATACCCGGTACTATGAATGATGTTTAAATAAAACCATTAATAATTTGCTACAAGCTGTTCAAAATTTATTTTATTTTCATGGCATGAAATATCTGTAATATAAATTATCATAACTTTTCAATCACACGTTCAAAAGTTGCACCATTTTAAAAATTGGACGTGAACATTTAAAAGTACATCTTGTTTCAAGTACTATCTCTGTAAACACAAATTATGTAAGTAAAGTAGAGGAATGTTTATATATCTAAAAGATCACTTCGCCTGTAACATCTAGAGAATTATTAAGAGTAATGTAACCGTTACAACTAAGGACCAGATAAAAGATTGTTTGACTTTGCTATTATTAAGTATTGTATATAGAAATTCTCCAGCCGCATTGCATTGAGGTAGTTAATCTTGTTAGCTGAAAAATACTAAACGAAGGTGGGTTTATTTGTTATCCAAATCTCTTCAGAAGTATCTCCGTTGGCATTAGTAGTATCCCCATTGGTAGTATCTCCATTAGAGTTAGTAGTATCTTCCATTATTGAAGAGGAGCTAATATTTTGGCTTTGGGTCCTGAAATGTTTTTAAAAAATCAATTATTTTAAGATTGTTTAAAACTTTGAGAATATGGATTGAGTTTTTATACGGGTTGACAAATAACCTTCGTTGTTTAGGCGGTAATTTTGGTCCAACCGCTGAGTTTCCATTTGGATCTCTGTAGTCGTTCCAAGCATCAATACTACCTTGCCTATTAGGCGGTAATTTTGGTCCAACCGCTGGGTTTCCATTTGGATCTCGGTAATCGTTCCAAGCATCAATACTACCTTGCCTAGTAGGCGGTAATTTTGGTCCAACCACTGGGTTTCCATTTGGGTCTCGGTAATCGTTCCAAGCATCAATACTTCCTTGCCTGATTTGCGACGGGTATCTAGAATGTGAAATTTGCGTTGACACCGAGGGTGGGCCACTACTAATCCTGTTTTCGTAATGATGTACTATAAAAAATAAATGGAATTGCTGTATTTTAAATAGAACATTTGTATCAAAGCCAATAAATTTCAAGAGGATAAAGCATACTTTCTTCAGAAGCAGGTGAATTCCGGCTTCTAAATTTGGTACTATATTTGTAATAATCAGACATTTCGAAGGGTTTTGTAACTTCATTTCCTGCACCAGACCATGACTCACTACTCTCACTGCCTGTTATGCCAATCATTATATAAATGCCATGGTTAGAAAGCAACCAGATATTTAAATCATAGTTTTTGTGTAATTTGTACTTACTTTTACTAGTAAATTCTGTAGATTCATTTGCTGGGCTGGATATAGCCATACGAGCAATACCACTGTCCACTGTATCCATTCCTGACGCAACGGATCCTCGAGATGAACCTAATTGTAAATGAATTGTAACGTAATCGTAGGCTCATTCAGTATAAAAACCCATCGCGTGAAACACAAAAAGAAAACATTAAGCTTATTTCTTACCTTTTGTTGATGACAACATTGAGGGCGATGGTGACGGGTTTTGTGTAATCAATGGTGAACTTGGAGCTTCGTCAAGATTACTCTCGTACCAGTTTTTGCTGTATTTACTAGATTGTCTGAGTGCCAGCTCACTGCCAACATTGCCAAGGCTTCTACACGGGATTGCAACAAACTTGGGTGGCTTCAAGATGGGTGGTTGAACAGGAGGATGCTGAACTTCGGCTCGCTTCTTCATATTTTTATTTTCATCCAAGCTTTCCAAGTAACCCCAAGCACTCGTATGTCGCGATGGTGGCGGGCCACCAACAGGGGGATACTGGAAATGAGACTGGCGAACGTCTAATGGATATGCAACCTTTTTGGTTAATTTACTTTCCATAAGCGCGTTGTAGTACTGATGCTGCGTCATTGGTAAGATGCTACTTCGTGTGGATGTAACTCTTGGAGCTGTTGGAAGTCCAATCTCATACTGTTCGTCGGGTTTCAATTCAACGGACTTTTTGATTACATCTAAGCCGGCCATCGATCCAATCGTTTTTGTGTGTCGTCGCCGCTTGTCCAAAAGCTGATTCTTCTTCTTTTTTGCCAAACTTCTATCCAAACTGCCATACCTTGAATAAAATATTGTAGATTAAATAATAAATTTGAATCTGAAATAATCCCGAGGATCAAAATTCAAAATATCAATACAATGAATATATGGTAACTAACCAACTTCCATCAGATTTTGGGTAATCCTTCTCCGTTCTACCGCTTTGACTTTTGTCTGTGGTGGATGAACGCGAAGCGTAACTACAGCTTGGACGAATACCGGATCCACCTACAAACAAAATATATTTGTCATTGATGAGGAAGAAATCTTATGTGCAATTTTTTAGTAACCCTGTAAAAAATTATGTTATACCCTGTAATCCACTTGCACCGGCTTGGTTGACATTCCTCCTCTCGTGCTCACTGCATGCTTCAGCGCAGAGTGTAATTAGTTGGTCTTGCCTTGCAAACATGCGACAGACTGCAGTGTCGGTCACATTACTCACTCCTGTGATATCTGCCTCCTAATAATTAAAAATACGTTACGTTAAAGTATTATCATAATGTAATGCATATACTCGAATAAAAGCTACGTAGGGAATGAAGAATTCGCATAATACCTGTCTTAGTAGCACTTTTAGCTCATCTATTTTCACGTAAGTTTCATTAAGCAGATACTCAAGCTTCCTCTTTGGAGGGATATTGTCAGTGGGTTGATCAGGATGCCTGATTGTCATTTTTGCGTCTTTTTTGGCCATTTTGACTGTTCACCCCTATGTATTATTAACTAACTGTCTATCTTTTAAATAAGTATATAAGATTGGCACTGTATTTAACGTCGACTAAAATCACAGTACACTTTTATGAAAACCGTTGACCGTATTCTACTGTCGTTTTAACTATGATAAACTATTTCCCTACAAATTACTTATTGTTTCACTACTGCGCTTAACTACTTTAACCATTTAATTAGTTTCATTAGGAAACATTAACCGTATTACTGAACACACTATTTTTCATAGCAATGATTATGTATCATGTCGTCGTATTCGTATTTTAATGGCAAGATATTAGGAATGCTGAGTTTATTTAGTGAAAGAGGATGATAGGTATACAATAGCAATATATCTGTTTCCCTAGCTCATTAAAATAAAGACTCTTTTGAAGTACTTTTCTTGAATAGATGCTTTAAAAATATTTATAATAAAAATCTTCGTTCCTTCTAAGATTAAAATTGCATTGTCGATTAGCACTAGATGTGAAAAACTTATAAATGACTGTCTTTCTAAAACATTTTAACGTTACAAATACAAATCTTGATTGCAACGAATACTAAAGTTAATTGATAAAGAATTTAAAAACAATTATCGGAATGAACATTAATAGTATATTAACTAACTACAGTATAAACATCCCTGAGTAATGTTCACTGCGTTTCGACTAAAAATATCCTTTGATTCAAAGGTTAAACCTAAATATGTACAAAATTAGTGATATACTTTTGACTTCATATATCATATCCCTCAACACTTTCCTTATACATTATAACTTAATCTTTTAAACTTTAAATACCTTATTACGTTTCTCTAAAATAAAACTTAAATGGCTTGTACATTTTGATTCACGATATAGCTGCTACTCAGCTGCACTTTTCCAAAGTTATTAAAACTTGGCCTGTCATGGTAATGTAAAAATATGCGTTGACTATTAAAGGGCGTCTAGTAAAATCATCTGCTCACTGTAACATAATTGCTTCCCTCCTCACCCTCAAATATACAATTAGGTTAATATATATTTCGTACATTTTAATTAGATGCCTTGTCACGAAATTGTATGAATCTCAAAAAAAGACTCTTGAAGGTTTTATGAAATCCCTATATAATTATCTACATGTCTATTACAGTTAAAAAAACGTACTCGACTTAAATCAATTGTATTTTTAGAGATGACAATTACATCTAACAATTTGCATTGATTATTTTATGTCGCAAAAACTATAAAATAGTCCTAATTGTGGAATTTTCTCTCGCACTTACTTTACTACTTTGGAAGATAATTAAGTTACTACAATCTCCTACTGAATATCTTCCACTTCCTCCTCCTCCACCGAATTTAAAACTAAAATCACTCACGTCGCGTAAAGACAATTGTGGTTACTCATTTGTAGTGGTTCTATTACTACTTTCTTGGCTACAAACTAATTTTCTGCTGACTGCTATCAGCACTGATAGCTTCATTTTCCCTTTTTTGCAACTTTCCCTATCGTCTGTATTATGATTATTGTCGCTTTTTGCTACTAATACTACTAACTACACACACGATTACTTCTACTTACTACACAACAATTCAAATAACAATATACCAATTGAATGCCGTCCTTGTATTTCAAGCAGGACGGCTCGGCACACTAAAAATTGGCTGGGATCCCACAGACTAACATACACACCACCTATAGGCACCCTCCAATTTTGAATTTAAAGACACCAGCAAGCAGCACTGCACCATCCAGGCTGCGAAATTCTACCAAACCCCACCCCCACCCAGCATTTACTGGACAAGTGGACACGATCCAGATATTAAATTAAAAACTTATTTATTGTTAGTTGGGTTCTAGTTTACGGGGATCTTAAAAGATTCAAGTTTTCGCCATTGACAAAGTCCATTAAACCACTCTTATCTCTTATACCATTCATACAATACCTACATTAATCCTCTTGTTTTTTGAAGGATGGGATAGTAAATACAGAGTGCTGCTAAAATAAAGAAGCTAAATGGGGTCTCCTAGTTCTATTGTCAATTCCACCCCGGCCGGGCACTTGATGACTCATAGTTAAGATGAATTGAATTGACAATTGACAAATAAAGTATAAAGACTAATATTTTAGATGACAATAAATACTACTTTAAGAAAAAATACTCTTCTTGATGTTGTATTTTGTAACGAGAGCCTAGAGAGGTTAGTTGGCAGCTTAGGGGTCGATGCCCTATGGATGGATGAACTTTATGCAGAAGAGAGTGGGATGAAAAAAGGGTGAAGGTATGCATGCATGCATGTGTGCATAATGAAATTATTCACATGATTGGATTTTCTGATTCGTATCATATCATAAGCCATCACAGCACAGTACACTTGCTAAAGGGGTTTTCTTCATATTTTATATGGGATTGCGTTGTAGTAAGAGCAAGTGCACTGCGCCCAACTATGTACATCTTTCACAGTAAAGTAATTAGCAATAGAAGCAATTTTTCTCTATAGAAAGCAATAGTAATAGGCAGCCCAACAAGTTCTTCTCCATGGGCAGACGAATCATTCATCTTGTCTTGTCCAACCAGACCAGACCTACCACGGACTTCATATGGCATCTTTTAGGCTTAAAGATTGGAGAATTCGTGAATAAGAGAAAACATTCCATTCTCTCTTCGTCGTCAGAATTACAGGGAGAAGGATGAAGATTGAAGTGAAGATGATGACGACGAATATGAGGATGATGATATAATGCGATATTATTATAGTGGCCCGATTTTGCCATACACAATTTCAATCAGATTCTTTCTCAGCTCGTTTCATTGCGGCGACGCATTATGCTGATAAACTAGTGGATTCTAATGTAACTATGAAGAAAGGTAGCGCAACTAAATAAATAAATGCTACGTTCAATAATGATTCGAATGATATGATACAGGACAAGTACGCATATGTATAACACCACAAGTTTGAAAATAATCGGTGAGCTAAGACAAATTAAAATGATATTTAGCGGTATGAAAACCTATGTCGTTTTCTAACGGCTAGCAGTTAGCGCTCAAAATCAATTATGCTTTTCATTACCATACGTTCAAAAGATATTCCTTGGATAAAGCTTTGATCATAGACTAGCTAACCAATCTGACGGACTTACAAACAAACAGTCATGAATTTCGATCACATAAAATAAACGGTATAGCGCTAGTCTCTGCATATTATAGTTGTGTATGAAATTATAAGACATTGTTGCCATTCTAAAAGGTAATAATATGGAATAAGGTGGTTTTTCTTATGTTTTCATATTATTTCACAGACACTTACCTGCAAAACATTCATTTTTGAAGATATACATTTAAATGTGTTATGTAGTTTCCGTGGGAATTTATAGTGAAAAATCATCTTTGTATATGTGCACACAGAGTACACAAATGCCGTCGTCGTGGGATACAGCAAACAATAAAAACACAGATTAGATTTTTCAAACCATGCATGGATGAATGATACGCTGGTGTTGATGATGCTGATGGTCGATTCGTTCGTGATGAGGCTGAAACTCCCATAAAACATTTCATTTCATGTTTTCCTCGCTTCATCATCTACTTAAACTGTATCGTTCCATCCAATAATAAATATGTAAACATATGAACCTATGATCCGAAAGACATCATTGAGGTCGAACATCATACATAATAATATACAC
>JAQFYG010000084.1:0-55348 GCA_034694325.1 Entomobrya corticalis
TAGACGGGCGTTTTCAACTAGTTTTTTTACGAAAACACAAAATGCGAACAAGGGCTGGTTTCCTAAATTCCATCACAATTTATTCTAATTGCATGCATGCATTCAGTTGATACATGTACGCATTCATCATCATTCTCTAGGTAGGTACATACATATTATTTATCGCTTAAAGATGTGGGTGCAAAGAATATCTCATATATTATCCTACATTATTATTATTAACAGGTAGTCAAAAGATGTTTACTCCTCCTTTGAATATACCGAGAGAATTGAGAATACGTTTTAAAAATAATTGTTTTTAAAAGTTTGTATTTAAGTATTTGCGATTGGACCTTCTTGGTTTCCATAATTTTGCAAATACAATTTTACTTTTATTTCATCTTCATGGCTCGGCCCTTCATTCCTATACAGTATCGTTAGTTGATATGGTATTTTCTCTAACCTTAAAATTGTCAATATACCATGTGCAGGTATAAAATCCATCAATCCACTTGAATGTCATTCTATTAAACAAAACATGGTAGCATTTAACATGCTTAGCATGAGCTATTATGATTTTATTTGTAGTGTGAGCCACTAACAAATTCTGCCAAAAACCTCCTGCGGCAATATATAGCAGTAATTATTACCTGATAATACAAATGGTATACTCTCTGCCACAGCGAATCAAAGAAATAGTGAAAATTATTACCAAGACTATAATTATCATTTAGACTTTAGTAATGAGCTCAAGTCGCCTACACATACAAAGAGCTAAATACACCAAGAAAAAATACTTCCGCTTCTTTGTCGCTCTCCAGCTTTGTTAGTTGTTTCAATTGCTGTTAATGGTGCTAGTAGTGTAGTGGTAGTAATGATAAGTAACATGATATGATACACAAGATAGGTAGGTAGTTCTAAAACTAGAAGAAGGCTGTTAATTACAGACGTAAAGTCTCTCCGTAAAAATAAATAAGACCTGGCAGAGCAGAACATAGTTGCTTTCGGTCTCTCGTCCAAAAGTTCAGCTTTTTATTTCCTTTGCTCTACCCCTCAACATTTTCTGGTTCGTTTTGTGAATTTTAATTCCTTCACCACTCTTCCCATAGGTGATGATGAGTGCACTGTACACATACTACTTGCTTGTGTGTCCGTGCAAAGTATTACGCTATCATGTAGTCAAGTCCAGCCGGCTCTTTTCTTATTAACTATATCACTGATGACTTAACAGTCCGTTTAGCTGTAGCGGTGGCTGAATGAATACACACTATTCCTTCCACACACATATAATTTTTAAGTTTAGCATTACGACATTATCATCAATACAACAACAACCACTACTGCCACTTTTCTTCCACTTTTTAGTGTAAATACACAACTAGTTGTTTTAAATGTAAAAAAGTGAATTCATTCAAGCTGTGAGCAAGTCTCATGCAATGCTATTATTTCAAAATGCGAAAACCAGTTGGGCGTCACCCCTCCTGATGTAAAAGGTATAGCGTTTTTCCTTTTTTACAAGGAAGGACTTGAGCGTGTGTGTAGTTAGTTGTAATAAATGTTTGTATGAAACAATGTGTGCGTATTACTATTTTACTCTCGTATTCGTTTTTGCTCACTATTCTTATTGTTGCTCATTTTTGGGAGAGTGCAGAAAATAATGTAGCCAAGTGAACCGGGAAGAAGGGAAGAAGAAAAGAGCCCTTGGCATTTGCTTTCCTTCATCTACTTATGTTTAGCTTTACTTCTTAGGGATAAATGTACGTGGGATGATGGATAATATATAATACTAGAATTGTTGTGTTTTGGGCATTTTCTTTAATTACTCTTGAAAACAGGACACAGCTCGGCTCTTCTCACGCAACGTACTTATTTATAAGCGTAAATGTTTATTGTATGGTTAATATACGGGGGAAAATTTTACCTGGAGCATTCAGTTTTATAATTGTAGGTAGGAGGATGATGTTATTGCTGTTGATGATGGCCTATTCAAGAAACAATAATATTATATTGTGTAACGCATTATATTATAAGTGTAACTACTGCAGAAGAATAGAGCAGCAATAGGCCATAACTAGGTAAGAGTATTTATAATAACTAGTGTATCGATAATAAAACAACATAAGTGGCTGACTGGAGTACTAAGGACTGTCATGTCCACACCTGTTAGTCTAAATGAATTATGCGAGACAATGAATTATTCTCATCATTATCATCATCTTCATCTGGAAATTTTAGCACGGTTTCTTGTTCACGTGAGGGTAATATAACAGCACAAGAGATTCGTTTTGTGCGCAATCATTACACAGAGGATCAACAAAATAGAGGTGGGTAGGCATTTGGCTACTTATATGGCATGATATGTGATAGAACTTTTTTTGTTTCACTCTCAACTGCTTTGAAAAAAATAATAGCCTCCATTAAAAAGCTTTGAATGGATTAAGTGTAATAAGATTCAAGTGGCATGGCGTAGCGTGCTCTCCTCTTTTTTAGCGCTACTGCCTATTTAGTTTGAAAAGGTGAACTTGAATGGCTCATTGTAGCTGTATTTTATGTCCATCACTCGTCATACAATAATTTGATTTAGTAGAAGCTCATAGTATAGAAATTCTCACATTCCGCTATCATCAACATCAATTTTATCGTTGTCGTCATCATCATCAACACACAGTCCAGCCATATTTTTCATATTTAATTACACTTCCATTTAAAGTGTAACTATACGTCTTTTAAAAAACTACTGTTGTCCAAAACAAGTAAGATAATGAGGTTTAAGGAAGGAAAGAGTATAATTATTTGTTGCACGAATGCACATGTTACTTGAACAAACGTTACAATACACGTAACCTCCAAAAATATTTCACGACTCTACAGAGTATTGCGGTTTATTTTCCAGAAACCAGCATTTTTATCAATCACACATGACTACATACATGATGGCTAAAGCAAAACTGCAACTGTTGATGAAAACGATAACAATGTTTCTGTCATTTTTCCTAGCTATTCATTACCCAATTTTCCCAGTCACTGAATTTGCAACTCATTCAATGCTTAAATAATTAAATGAATAACCTTGTGAAATTAAATTACTTTCTGGTGGCATTGCATTGTAGGAACCAAGTCACCATCATCGTTACAGGATTGTTGCCTCGTCTTTTCTGTTTGTTCACTAAAAATCATGGTCCATATTATTATATATTGAACAAATCTTTTCTTTCTTTTTCATTCTCTTGCAAGCACACTGCATACCTGAAAATTTATGGCTCATATCTAATCAATATCAGTTATAAAAATATGTGATATTTTCCCATTTCATTCCCTCTTTTTGTGACATTCATACACAATAATGTTTACTCTCTCCTCCTTTGATCTGACTGTATATAAATATCTCACTTTTTCTTCTAATTCTAAGTGTTGTCTCATCCAATTCCATAAAATATTCGAATTACCACTGTTCCGTCAGATAAATTCCCTTTCACTAGAAAAAATAGCAAGCTTTATACAGCAAATAGTAGAAGAGTCAATGAGAGGAGGAAAAAACCAATTCAGCTTGCACGTTAGTCATAGTGTGTTATATGGGCTTCAGGGGACACAGTGTTTGACGAGGATAGCGCACATACACAAAAAATGAATCTGTTCCCTCACTCAAGGCACAACACAACATGAGCTTAAAGAACCTAACAAACATGAAGTCACACTACAACAACAAGAGTCCAAAATACATGCAACGCTACAAAGAACAAGCAAGCTCGTAAATTGCCTCATAGATTGCATCTTTTGGTGCGTTTATGTGCGAATGCATACCAAGAAGGCAAACAGGCGTTGATGATGCATGATGTCGTGAATGCTTGACGCCTTTTCGGTTTCATCTCTCCCTCGTTTTGGCGTTACGTGGAAATATACTAAACAAACAAGTGATACATGCATGCTAGTATAGGAATAGATATAGTTTTCCGTGTATATCATGGTAACATTTTCTTTAGTTTCTCTGTGGTGCAAATAGTCTGTATTAATGGGCAATGAAAATGGGAAGTACTTAGGAAAATCCTATTTTTCAAGCTCTTCGAAAACCATCATGATGATATCTATTCTGTCCAGCTGTCATCTGTATTTGATCATAATACTATATGCTTATTTTCCCATTTCTTCTAGTTATACTCATGTGTTCACTAGAACACTAGATGGATTTAAACTTTCCTACTTCTTGACATTTTATTTCATGTTTTTCATGATTTGTTTTGGCATCTAATGTGAAGGATACTGGTTCTGGAGAGTATGCTAAATAAGTTTTGATCTTCCAGAGTGTAGGGGAAGAAGAAACAAATGTTCATTGGAAAATCCTGACTAATGAGAAAAGTGTCATCATTTCTTTACGGCTGGTTGAACTTTTCATTACAAAAAATTAACCTTGTTCAATTAATTCTATCACACCATAATGCACAGCCACGATAAATTTTTTAGGCACGAACTTTTTATTCTTATTCGTGTTTGTATCTCAAATGTGAAAATGAAAATCATTCTATGACAAATTTACATATAAATATTGGTGTAATAGTGACTGGCAAATTTTAGTATTGAAATTGTATAAATTGTGAGTTATGCGTAAAAGCCAATGTACATCAAATCAAGCTTATATATTCGGCTTTTATATTTATTAGGTATCTGATAAACGAATACGTGAAAAGCCAAGGAATCCATTTGTCATCCAAAATTAACACTAAAATAAAATTCTCGAATAAACAAACAAAAGGCGTTCCCAAAATATATTGACCGAATTTGATTAAACTCTTTGCAAATTAACTGACAGCCCAAAATAATCCGTACACTACCAATGGCTCTTTGATCTGCCCTTTTGACTTATCATATATCAGTTAGCTCCATCACTTTACCTATTTCGAGCATTTTGTTAGAACAGAACTGATTCGTCAAACAATCATTCATCACAAAATTAATATTTCATTAGACCTCATGCGAAATCTATAAACCTGAAATACAGCTATCTGCGTAAATAATATTTAGTATTCTGTAAGTTTTTATGTCTTTCTCTCATAAAATGTGTGTATGCATGTGTGTGTGAGTGTGTCCGCAGCAGCGGTTCAAGGAACGAGTGAAATTTGGACTTGTACATTATTAATCAAAAGTTGCCAAATTTACACAAGATACCATCTTCTCTTCCCCGTGACAACTGCCTAATATGCTCATTATAATTTCAGTAACATTTTACTTTTACCGTACTTACTTGTCTCTTGGAATACAATGACTAAATGCGACTTATTGCATAACATCCTATTTCATGATATTCCATCTGTAATACACATAAAGTTTTAACTTAGAATAAACGCATACACATATCTATTAATCCATACATAATTTTTTTAATAGTTCATTTTCTGAGCCGTCAGTCATTCACAGCTAGTCACCCACTAAATTTATGCATAAAAAGGGTTAAAATTGTCCAGAAAAAACCTGCTTTTAGGGAATCATTATTTTATTATTAGTGCAAACACTTTAAATTGTTTATGAGTGTCTGTGAAATAGCGGGTAACATCAAGCATGGGATATTATGCATTCCTTCTGGTTCACTAATGATATATTCTCCAGGTTAGAACTCCAGGTTCATTTTTCAATTAGGCTCGTCGTAGGCATAGATACAGTTTTTGTCATTTTACACAAGAAACACTTTTGAAAAATTAGTTTTAATTGATCATTATTTATCAAGTGTAAAGAGAATAAACAGTATTTGTGAGAGGGGAATCATTACAATTTGAGGAATTGATAATGATTTTCTGGCACACAATTCAATAGTTGGTAGTGTATAATATGTATGTGTATATGTCGTCATTCATTTAGCAGAGAAAGAAAATATTATTTACATAAGAAACGGTGGGAGTACATAAACCGTTCCAGTTATGAAAACAGGAAGGCATTATTATTATTGTATAGATAATTTTCTGGGCTGCTGTCGAAACCATAATATTTTAAAGCGATTTTGTTACATTTGAACCGTAAACTAATATTTGGACTGTCGTTGTCAATTTAAACCTTCATTACAGTTTCATATATCCCTACCATGTGGGTGGATATAGATAAATATACGCAGTAAGTAAATCTTATTTGCTGTCGTTAGCTGAGGTAAAGTGTGTACACTTAAAGGAGAAGAGTAGATGAATAATATTGTTATTACTACCAAGTATTAGTATCAGTGTCAAAATCCTCTTCTTCTACTACTCCTTGCTAGAGCAATTGTAAATCTGACTCCGTGGTATGTCAACTGACTAATGAGTTTGCTTAAGAGATCATGTCAACCCCAGTTTACGAGCAGGCAAACGGCAACCCCTCAAAAATTTACTCTCCATCTCTCTCAGCAAGAACGGATGATTTTACGAGGAGTGAATGATAACAAATTGGTTTCTGGGTAATAACACCGACAACCTCCACTATTGCTATTACCATGCACAGAGCATTTATACTTTATAGTAATGGTGAAAGAAGAGCAGAAATTCTATACAGGAAAGAAAAAAACCAATGCCAGAATGATTATTTGAAATTAAAATTTATGGGATTTCAACTACTCTGTGTGTACATTATATGATGGCCCCTATTGACTTTTAATTATTACGTCGCTTCCTCAACATAAAAAAATATATGCATATTTGTGCCCCAATGCGTTTTCCCAGAGAGACGCTTTCATTTTCTTTAGAATAAAAATTGCATTATGTTGCTCGCCTTTTACAAAAAAGGTTTAATCATTAACCAATATGACAAAAAATAATCACTGTGTAAAACTCTGTGGGATTTTTTAAAAACAAACGATCCCTTTGTTAATGTTTGGAATGTATACTTTCCAACCAAAAAAAGAGACATTGACAGTAAAAAGGAAAAAAAGGCAACGAATCTATTTAACCATTAAAAAGATCCTTTTTTACAACGGGGTTTTGAAAAGTTTAGTTTGTTAATGAGAAGAGAAGTGGATTTATGTCTCAAGGCTGAGTGGCTAGCAAGTACGAGTAAGTAAATAAATGCATGGTAATATATTTAGCACACTAGTCATCGTTGAAAACATTCGAAATGTTTATTTAGTAACAACATACAAAAACATTATATCTTACTATTTTGCTACTTGCATTTCAGGAAAGAAAACAAAAATACAAATAAAAAATTCAAGTTGGTAAATGTTAGTATTTTCTTGTGTGTTCAGTTGGCATTCATGAGTAAATACATATTTACATACTTATAAATATACAATTATAATTACTTTTTCAACTGAGATTTTTTAACGTTTTGGCACTATTTAGTAGAACTGAAGAGTATTGCGAAGCAAATTGCGAAAAAAAACGCATAAATTTGGCGAAGTGGTAATAAAAGATTTAATTTGTGTATATAAATTGCATATAGTCAGGATTAGTTCTACGCTAAGTCTCACTCTTTTTTCCTACAAACCAGGTCACATGATATCTAGTTAGTTTCATCCATCAGCAAACTTCACTTTCGACAGTTGCTTTCAATGAGAAATTTGCCTTTTTATATTTATTTTAGTAAAAGGAATGTGTATTCATGTCATGTTTGTTTACAAGGTGAGGGCAAATAAATAACCAAGCCATGCATGACGACGATGATGTGTACAAAAACAAATTGTCGTTCTTTTTGTCAAGGAATTGCTGTCTGTACAGACTTTTTAGAGTTGTTGTGAAATGCTTTATATATTTGTATATTTTGTATTTGTAGAAAGGCTTGATACAGATTCTATAAATTATTATGTTAATGATGAGAAACTGTGAAAATAGAGTGAGTATTTTGGTTTGGGCAGGAAAGTGAATAAAAATGTCATCAAGCACTGGTCATAAACCGGTTGACTTGCTCAGTTGTTCACTTTTAACAAGTGTATGACATCTCGCTAAAAGTATTTACTTGCATTGCTTCCCTATATGTTATATCGCCTGAAAATTTTCCATGTTCAACTTCCTGCTTTACTGCTTATTTACTGGTGTGGTTATTATTGTTACAAGAAAAAGGGCTCTGCAGCGACTCGTCACAACCAGTAACGTTGGAAGGTAGTAAATAACGCACTGGAAAAAGTTTATAACATGCAACCATTAGAAAAGGAGAAGAAGGTAGTAGTCAAGTCTGGCCGGGTAATAAACCTTAACTACTGTGTCGTTTCGTTGGCTCCCTCATTTTTTAACCACCATGATCGTGATAGAGTGAGAAGAGTGAAAGTGTCGAGGATAATGACAGAGGTGATTTTTACTAGAGCTGAAATAACATGAGTATCCCAATGTCTACCAAAGTGTGTGGCAAATGGCATGATTTGAACATAAAATAGGGTAAAAAATAATGATAGATGTACTTGGAAATTTCTTTTTTTATACGGAAAATACGGAATTGTCAGTTTTTCCTCCAAAATTGGATCTGAGCATGAAAGCTGTAAAGGCATTGTGTGTTCTCTGAACATGCGCACGACATGTTTAGGCTTTAGAGTGAATCGAAGAAAAATAGGAAGTTATGCATTAGTTTTTACCAATATGTAGGAAAGGGTTTTCAGTATCGGGATTGAAAATGACTTGAGTTAAAAAATGGGAAGTACGTTTTTTTGTTCATTTTTATGACAAAAATTATGTCTGCTTTGCTATTCCTGACACTACTATTCTTCTGCGACTTCTACTTCCTTCCATTTAGTTTTTTTGTCTTTTGCGTGTGTATGGGTTGTTGTCACAAGAGACTCTAGTTGAAAATAAATGATGGGATACAAGCAAAATATAATATAAGTATTGTACGAAGCTGCTGCTCCTTTTCTCTTTCGATTAAATGGAATGGGAAAACGAGAGGTCTCTCACATATGTTTGAAATGAGTCAATACGTCTATTTTGCACATAGTATATTAAGATATTGGCATTAGAAATGAATGACTACTGAAGCTAAATGAATCACATAAATCCAAATATGTTTTTACTTTCCTTCCTAACTTGTAAGCTAACCATTTGTGTTGAGAAAAAACGGGGAGAACAGAGAGTACATTGATTCGGGAAAGGAGTTGAGGTTTTTTCTTTTCCTTCACCATTTCCACTTCCTCCTCCTGTGAGCTATCAATAACAATATAATGCCGTGCGTTGTTTCTCTGTTGACGATGGAAGGTGTAGTCAGCAAAGAGCTTCCTTATAGATTTCGCAGTTCAGGAATGAAAGATTGCCCCATGAGGTTTCACAGCAAGAGGAGTCAAATGAAAATATATTTTATGAGGAAAGCAAATATTTACTTGTAACTACCTTACAAGAATAGGAAATAAGTCGACATGTTATATTAGTTATTGGAGAACATAAAGCAAAATAAATGCAAGATTCTTCAATATTTTTTCAATGAGAAAACGATATTTTTAGTGGAACATATGTAAACCTTACCCGTTTTGAGTTATACGTTTGATTTCTTATAACTTTCCTATCGACACATGTGAACTGATAGGATTTTCGTAGTGGTACGTAGTTTCATTCATAAAGTAAATGGGTGCAACAGGATTTATTTTTTGGAAAGAATTTTCAGGATCAAATGAAATGTTGACAGACACGAATAAGTTTATCATGTCTTTCAAATCGATTTAAGTAGATCCCCATCTCATGCTTTCAGAGTTGACAGGTTTATGTACACCCAGACATGGAATTGCCAGCCAAAGTCCTTTTTCTATCCGTCTTGATTTTTAGCCCGTTCATTTTAAAATCTGGACTGGAACTATTGAATCCTTCATTCAGTCATTGTAGAATTTTTTCCTGCAACATTTTGGCTGGATGGATAGTAATAATGATATCTTAAGGTCTTCACGTTTACGCATTTTCGGATAGGCCCTAGAGAGACAAACAACAAGAATAATGAATTGGAGAAGTCAGGGGATTGAGGATAGGGAAAGTGAATGATGTGTTATGTAGTCAATGTCCAATGCAATCATAGCCGATTATTTATTTAAATCTACAGTAAATAAAATGCGTTCCATTGTGACTGCAAGAAATTTACTTAAGCCGATGGTTCGGTAGTGATAGCTTCTTGAGCTTCTATTTTCATCATCCTTATAGGACGCAACATAAACTATGTATCTTCTTGATCGTAAATATCGGAAACGATAAAGAATATTTCTCAATTTCCTCTGACAATCTGTCTCAATTTATCTCATTACAGTATAGTTTGTCGTACGATGGTGCTTGGTATTTAGTTAAATGTATTTGATGATACGAAATAGTGTTGATGTGATGATCCTTTTCATGATTGTTTGCTCGAATCTGTAGAGATGTAAGTATAATAATGTATGACTTGTCTACCAAGACTAGGTTCCATTTAATAATGTGTAGTTAAATAAAAAGGATGTTGGAAGGGAACAGATATGGAGATACTTTATTGCTTCCCTAGTTACTTGAGTTGTGGGACTCATGTCTCATAAATAAATCACAGGCTTTAATGTTACACCTTCAAATTGATTTCTCGTAATTCACTCAACACAGGAAAAAGGCAAAGACCAACAAAAAATAAAAAAAGTAAAATGAAATAGATTTCAACAAGATAACGATAAAATACGTTCCCTTTATATTTCGTGGCTCTGAGTTTGTGCTTAGCATATTTACATTTACATTATTGCATGATGACTGAATAAAGCACATGTAGGAACATGAATGCATCGTATAAATAGTCAATTTTAGCAAAAAACACACTGGCAAGTAAAAGTCAATAGTCTAAATCTTTTCTTTTGTTTTTTATACAGTACCATATAAAAAAGGATAAGATACGCTTCTAATGCCTACCGTTTATAATTCTACTACAAGTGCACGTGTACGAGCAAGCAATGAATATTTTTTGTCACTCGCGGAACGTATACCTTAGTGCATTTACTTAATTCACTGCCATATATCAGCGTCATCAACAATGCTGGTAACGCAGTGGTCGTAGTAAACTCATCGTAATTCCCTTTTGCAAGATTTGTGCCTACCTTCACTTTTTCAAAATTATTGCTTGCGCGCAAATTGGTTTTCCAAACACAAGTCCTTATCCTGACAGGAACGCAAGTGGCATATATGGTTTAAAATTGGATGTCTGTACATTCGTGTAGCACTATGTGAATTTTTATTTGATTTACAATAATCCTAATCAATCGTAAGCAATTTTGTTATTTCATCATTATTGAAAGATCCAAATTTCATGCAATATATTGTTTTGTCATGTCCATCTTCTGTGATAAATTGCGTGGATTTGCCAAATGATTTAATGTAAATTGTAATGAATGCAATTTACAACACGGTGAGTACTCATTTTAAAGACATCGAATAAAAGGGTTATTAAGTAGCGCAAAGCGGATATTTACTTATGAACATTTGTCAGTGCTCCTGTTAATTCATCAATTGATTTCTCTCGAGTTTCGGATTTTGATTTAACCGTAATAAAAGGCAAGTCAACTAAAGGCCACCAATATGCAGGAATGGTCCAAGATACAGTACATATCTTTTGGGTAGGATCGTTGGATTATCCTCATCATCAATCTATGTTACATTTTCAGCTGCGTACATACAAGCGTTCTTTGCAACAATTGCAACAAACTTTTTTAGTTTTGCTCCGTCAGGCTCATCTCATTCTTTCACGGATAAATAATCGTCTATGCGATATAAGTTGAATGGTATAGATACAATTCTGACAACATGCAAAAATGAACAAGACATTATGTTTTAACTTGCGCCTCTGGTTTACGCTCTTTGGATAGATGACTTGAGTACAAGATCAATGAGCTCCTTGCTTGCTCATGCTCAAGGAAGACGATGAGTATCGGATGATGCTACTTCGCCGTCGTACTTGTCCGCAGCAGTGTAAATCTAAAGAAAAGCCTTTAAAAGGGATTATTGAAGTTGCTACTAAATGAAAAAAGACGACGACGTCGACACGGTGTTTTTTTCTGTTGTTCATCGGTTCCGTTTCTACAAACTGTTTTCATGTTCAGCCAGAAGCTTGAACAACATCCGTAACAGCGACCACTGCTGTGATGTGATGTCATGATAGTGTGGTAGTGATGGTACCCACATAAACAAAAAAAAGAATACAAATTGTGTTGATACTGAAGGGAGACAAAAAGGAGATAGCGGCTTAGTGGAAGACGGCAGACTTGACTGGGCCTAGTCTTTCAAAGGAGAACGTGTTTGGAGTCAAATAAACATGTGTTTTTAAAGAAAAAAATAAGCTAAAAAGAGAATCTGAGGAGAGAGTGTAGTGTGCTGTGTGTGATGATACTGGATGCTGCAGCTACAAACAGCACAAGTAGTGAATGATAATAACACGTACCTATATAAGAATCCGGTACTTACCCCTAAGTAATCTCACATTTTAACACAGAGAAAATGAGTAACCGGCTTCGCTGACTTTAATATGATACATAAACCCACACTTATTTGGAGATTTCCTTTTGTAAAAAAGCGACTCTACTAATCTCTTCTCCCCGAGAAAAAAAACTGATGTACCATTTTATTTTCCATTTCATCATAATAAAGTAGCGCATATGCATACAAATGGACACATGTATGTCTGTATATTTACCTATTCATGTATGCAGAATAATCATGTTATATAATGAAGGCAGAGTATATGCCGACATATATAAAAGCATAAATGTGTTCTATTACAGAGTATTATTGAGTTCATGGATAGATCCATATTATATTCTGGATTTTGTATGTGTTTCTCTTATGCATTATAAAACATAAACTTTCCTCTTGATTAGTTTCTTACAGCCGCCGTCAAAGTAATTGACTCCTTGAGGATAAAACCCATCTGTAAGCATGTATTTAACGTTTCATTTTAACCTTTTCGGCTCTTTTTGATGTAGGTTGTTATATCATCAAATCGGGTAAAACTTCTTTGACCAATCGAATAAAAATTAGCTTTGTATTGTTTCTAATACAATGATGATGAAGATGATTAGGGTCTGACCATTACTACTAGTGCAACAGCTTTAGTAGATGAAGTAGAATGAAAAAGTATTTTTATTTTCTTACAACCTGTTGACTGCCTCCTCTGGAGGCTGATTAAAAAGCACATCGTTGTACTTACATTCCACCATCATCACCACAACCAATATAACCATCTCTCACACAGTCTCCCTCCCTTTTCCCCTTCAACGCACAATCCTCAACCTGCCTGAATTAAACTAACTGACTGAGAAATCGATTACAAAGCTTTGAAACCTCTTTTATGAAAAAATCTTTATTATTATTAATTTTCTTCTGCTGCAGATAAAAGATTGGTTTCTGTATAATAAATATAGGTAGTGTGTGGCCCAGTTGTTGAAATGGAAGTCATTAGATAAAAATGAGTAGGATCTCAATAAACAACAATTACCACTTGTAAAGAGCTTTACATGTTAGCATTTAGCTTTCAATACAATTCAATACTCTGATTGTCGATCATCGCTCTATTGTTTTGTATGAAGGGCAAACAAACTCAATCTCTTTCAACCGCTTTTACAAATGTTGTATAAAGAAAAATGAAGAAACAAACAGTCGAATCAACAAGCCAGGTGATGATGCCGCTGCTATGCTGTTGTTCCTCTCCCTCTCTGAAGTTTTTAGTACATTTAATTGTGACTGCGATTTTTAAGGATATCGGGTCCAATGTTGCATAAATGATAGAAAACGTTTATTCCTTTTTACTCTGTTATTATTATTATTACATGACTCCTCGAGGCTGCATTCATTTATTATTATTTTCGTTTGCAATTTGTAGTAGGCATATATGGTCAAACGAATCATGAGCAGCAGTACATTATTTTAAGAGGGAGCTGACAGTCTATGCATCTGCCTATAAATATGCGTATAGTTATCTATGTTTTGTTGTAAAGCCTCTAACAGGAATAATAAATGAGGGTTCAACCCAAAGAATTTAGCTGATGATTTTGGCGTTAATGACTGAACACGTAGGTGGTGATGTTGTGTTGGATGGTGGAGGTTGGATATATTAGCCTGCTTTGTTTTTATCTACTCAGCAACCAACCAAACCTACCACCCTCTTTTCATCTTTATCATCATCAGTTTTACCTACTCTCAACTCTCAACCATCCACTCTCACAAAATGATGATGATAGATGAAAAGTGATTATGTGACCATTTGTAAAACAAACGGTTTTCTTTGCCATCATCATCACATAAAACAGTTCAAGTAGATCCATCCAAATCTCATTCATTCATGTATGTGCCATTATGATAGCCTTAATGAATGCAACCAGCAATCCTGTTCATCCTATATAATCTAGTAAACTCTTCCTTATTACAAGTGCATTAAGCTAATTACAGCGTTTTTAAGCTTAGCGTATCATCGGTGCTCTCCATTAATATGAAGATCAGTTCTGTATAATTATTGCAATTCATAGCGTATCTGATAAATTGGTTGAGTATTTAAATACTATTCTACTTGAAAGCACATCATAGATCATAAAATAACATGAGGTAAAACTGCCAGAAATTTCATTCATCGGTCGAGCGTAAGACCAGCAGCCCAACTGTCAAGATATTTTTGAATCGAATGATGGTTTTACTGATTTCTTTCGTGCATAACAACACCATAATAATAAAATAACATTTTGACCTACCGTTTTCTTTGCGAAAGCTATACAAATATAATTATTTCGTTACGTGTTACACAGTCACAGATGATCTTCTCGCTCTTATGATTATGGGGATAATATTCATGGCAAAAAAAGTTATAATTATGGTTCGACTGCTGTATTTTTTACCTATTAAGAAATAAATGGTTTAGAAAACGTTTCTATTTAGCTTGGAAAATAAAATAAATGAGTGAACGGGTGATATACATCATGCAAAAATATTCGTGTATGCAAATAATACCTGGTTGAGTGGTGGTGAGTAGTGAATTGAATTGAATATATTATGATGAATGAATATTAAGAAGAAGACAGCTTGCTTGTTGCAATCATTTCTCCCTGAAAATGAGCATTTCTCCTTTTCTCACTCAACATTGTTTTTATATGTTTGCCTAAATAATATTCACATCGATTGTTGCGGTATGATGATCCCAATAATAATCTGCTGATGATGATAACCATCTGCTCTTCTTTTGTCTCTCCTAAACAATAACTAAATTATTAAAAAGTTGTTGTTTAGTAACCTTATTTTCCTGTCGTGTGTGTAGTCGAGTCAATGCCATGCAAAATATGTGCTTAACAAATGTATAAAATGTGAATAATTTGCTGATTCTTTCTACCTCTCCCTGTTTCACTCGCCGTGTGTGTGCTGCGAATATGAATCACCCTTTTTCGTTCCTGTGGTGGCCGTCTTTTCATTGCGTTTTCCTATGCAGCATGCTATTTTCTTTGCCCAGCTCTACGGTCTCTTCGGGTCTAGTCCCTTCAACAACATCAAATGAGAAAAGCAAACAAGCCGTTTAGGGATAAAATATGTGCATCCACACAAATATCTCATAATGGTTAGCATAATTGGTTTGTTTATATTTATATATTGGCAGGTAATAATGAGTAAAATGCTTGAAAATATAATGAAGACTTGGATGGTAGTGGCTACCAACTTACCCTCATCACTTTACTATTAGCAGTAGAAAATGTTTTCATGTGGACGATGAAACGATGAAGCTGATAATGATGATAGTTCCGCTGTTGACTTGTAATGATAATTAGATGGAATACTACGGCTACTTTTCTTCAGCCTTCTTCCATCCAATTCTGGATTTATCACTGTATGTGATATGAGTGTATGAGCAAAAATTAACATGCTTGGCGGTTCGCTTTTGACTTACAAGATATTTTTTATTGTTTTTTATTATTTTCTTGCTGTAGCAAACTATATGAAGCTGTCTTAGTTAGTTTTTTAAATATATACAGTAGTGTGTGTGTAGTGTGGTTATAAAATCTGCGTGAAACAGTAGCAACCAGTCAATTAAATTGTATGATAAAAATGATAAACAAATGCATAATAATAACTAGGATATATTTCAGGCAAAAAACGACTTATTTATACGGTGTGTAAATCGTAAAATACATTTTATTTCTTTTTCTCTCAATCTTTCTTGGTTGGGATAAGAGAAATTGTGGGATACTCTTCTGTTTGTATTTGATAGTACTTGTTCCATTATGTATGCTTTGATTTGTGCTCGACTCAACTCTACTAGAGTTTGCCATATACGTGCATTAATAGAGAAGGAGGAATTATTATGATCATTATACTTTTCTGTCTACCTGATTCTAGTTTTTTCACAATGAATGGATTTGTTTACATCTTCGTCCTTCAAATTTGAAACATGCACATAAATGATTCAATATTAAAACGGTGAAATTACTTTTCCTCTTATCCAACACAAATAAAACAAGAATTGAATTCGAGAATACCAGAAGCGAATTATAACATCGGTGTAGTTAGCGAGTCTAATGCATAAAGAATTGTAATAAACCATATCAAAAACATAATAACATGGGTCTAATCTCGATTTCTCTGTTGATACACAAATAGAGGAATACAACAATAATTTATCTCTGTGGTCTGCTATGAAGATGTCAAATTTTACAGAGGGGCAGAATAAAAGGGGAGATATAGCTCAAACATATAGTTTGTAGATTTGTAATTACATTAAACATGATATGATTTTTTTCAGGTCAGGTGTTCATTCTTCAATGTATGTACTTTGAAGCTTTGAAGAACACACAATACTAATTGAATCAACAGCACACACTCAAAGTTTATATGAAGGGATTGTGAGTAGGCATAATAATATCTTTAGCTTGAGATGGTATGAAACGACTACACACAACGACACACAATGTATTGTATTACACTAGCATTCATGTACATAATGTTGAACTGATATTATAATCTTCAATTGAATTGTCAATGTGAATCACCCTCCACCAGCTTAGTTGGATATGTGAAAGGTGTGAAATTTATTTGAAAAGTGATACTTTGTGGCCAACGACAACCAGACACCAGTGACGCTTGTGTTTGTCCCCTATAAAATGTTTTTATTTTAATGGCGTCCTTCTGCCACGCAATTAAGTATTACTTACCTTGCATTTTACCTTTCATCTTTGGTTTAGCTATTCTCGACTATTAAGAATTGTGATTATTTTGACTTCTTTATAAATATGATATCATCTGGTGGACAATCATATCATTTTTAATGCTTAATATTGTAACTGGCATTGACATATGCATTGCTTCTAACAAAGTTAAAACTGGTATATATCGTGTTTCTTTTTTATACATATATGGGTTTACTTTCTTTTTTATTTAGTTAAATTGGATGATAGGCATGTTGTAGTGGGATTATTATTAAAGATAAAAGGTAACTAAAGAATAATATTTGAAAACATGCGGCTGTAGTAATTATTTAATAATAATTTGATTATGATGTCTCGTTTTACATAAAGTATCATTTTTTCCAAAATCTTTTGTTACCCAATCAGAGTGAAGATAAACTGCTGCAAAAGGGCATTACTTTTACATTTTGTTGGTTTCAAAATTCTAAAAATATAATAATCAATGATTGAGTACATGACAAAATATGAAGACCTTAAATATGATTATGTAGATATGACATAGATATTATTTTCTACTTGTATAAATGAATTTAAGAAATAGCTTAAAAGCATATATTACCATGATATAACCATCAAACAAAAGTACATAATTTTCCTACATTCCTTCTATCCTCTACTACTTGCTGACATGCATATCGGTACACATCATAATGCGACCATCACCGAAAAAAAGTTTCTCCGATTAGGCAATGACATGTAAGTAATATCGACAATCATTTATTTTCAAGTTTTAGACATCAAGACAACAGTAGTAAACAGTTTTAAACGTATTCACACAATATAATATTATGGTATATACGGAAGGTACCTGTTTGTATTGTTTGAAGTTTGACAAAGCGAAAAAAAAATGACTAGATGCGTGTGAATAATAAAAAGATCTTGATATCTAAATTGGTCGTGTGTTTTGTTTCTGCTTTGAATATGGCATTTCGTGTTCTTTTTATTCTATTTTTCTGTGACAAGTGGTGACATGTACTTGAAGCAAATCGATACTACATGGCATATTTGCTCGAAAATTACATAAATGTATGTTATAGCGTATAGGGGGATTATCTGTGTCTACCTATAGCTTTGAAATGGAATAATAATATGCAATTGTTTATGGAAACATTATCATTATTGTCTTGGTTATAGACATCATAAACAGTTTTATTGGATGATGATTTTCACAACAAAGTATGATGGTGATCGTTTTGAAAACCATGGGAAGCGCCTTATGGGGATTTTCATGTATACTTTTCGTTTTCCGTCATTTCAACGACAGAAAAAACTGGTACACTTGTAAGTAGTAATCAAGTTAGCGCAAAATTAACATCAATAGGTATGTATGAAAGCAAAAAAAATTCTTACCAACCCAACGTACCTTGTTTTTAACCGCAACCGTAATAATTTTATAAATTGTCATTATATTCTGTTGCAATATGTCCTGGAAATTGAGTAATTAACAATACGCGCTTAATTATAAACCTAGTCATAATGCATTTGCTTAAGTCCAAACTTAAAACCGCTATTTAGGTTAAACTTGAATATAGTCAATTAGAAGACCTGGAATGACACGCAAAAAACAAACAGACATGATTCACCACATCAATAGAAAAAAGTGAAGTGCTGTACTACCTAATAATAATCCTGTTCTTATTTTTTAACATATCTGTTATTTACTATTTTGGGTGCTCCTGTTCTTATAAAGTTAAATTATTTTTAATTTTTGTCTTGCCAGTCTTTGCTTAAAAAATATCAAGAAAAGTCGATATAATACATATAACAGCACGTACAAATATGTACAAACATACATTCTATAAAAACCGATATTATGCACATACTATATGTGCATGTAATTTTTAGTGATGCAGGATAGTTAGTCGTGTCGTCTCCAATGGTTTGCAATTTGCCTAATAATGTATCATTTTTTCCCATTTGCATACATAGCTATTATCAGCCTTGTTTTACTGGTTTTAATGTCTCTTTTATTGAAACTAACCAATTTCACTAGACAATTTTATAATCACTTGTTCAATTTCGACTTTAACAAAAATACTTTGCTAACTCAACATTATGCCTTGAATTTTGATTCCTCCCCTCTCTTTAATAATTCAATACAAATTGAACTAGAACCGAAATATTTTTTCCGGTCTTGTTGAACTGATCCATTTTATAAGTTAAAAAATATGCATATTAAAGGGTTATGTAGTAATGCGACAAATAAAAAAGAATAATTTTAGAATATTTTTTAAACTAAATGATTGTGGTATTTATAAATATATATTGAAAACAAGAAAAAGACGGAGTATGGTAAGATGTCAATGCAAATAAGCCATTTATAGTTAATGCCTCACTTTTTTATTCCATGTATTGAGCTGACAGAATGAAATTGTTAGTAAATTATATGTAGTTGAAGGGGTGATACACACACAAAAGGTATGCACGTAGCAATTTAAGTGAATTGTATAATAATGTCCTTGTTTTTTACTAAATGTATGTGTGCATGCATGTTTATTACGTATATAAAATACATTTTTATGGCTGCAAATACAGAACAGGCAACTATCAAGATTTTTATCAAGGTTTGCAACAGGCAAAAATTGAACAACTTATTTTTGCAGTCAAATATGTCATTTATTATTCATTAAATGCTTTACAATAAATGATTCATGGCATTTCAATAAGGCATCAGGCAGTTCAATTGATTGCCCACATCTACTACTCCAAAGAAGCAGATATTTACGTGGGCATGTGTAAGTCTTTCAGTTAAATTTGACATCTGAAGGTATCGTTTTGGCAAGACAAAATTACTTTGTCAGTTACTTAATATCATGATTATGCCACGTGCATTGCTTGCTTCAGTTCTGTTCAAATTGAACAGAGAGAACCAATGCGTTTCTTAAAACATTTGTAAGTGCATTATGAAACTATTGAAAAAGATAAATTTGAGATTATATCGCAGTGACAATACACTGGACATAAACAGCTAAACTGAATCTTTTAAATACAGAGTAAAATCATTAACATGTATATATGAAGTAAAGAAATGAACTTTGACGGCATTTTAATGGAGAAAAATTGCAACTGCATACTTATAAAGCAGTCAGAGACAAGCAGGGAACATCATATACTGATACTGTAATAAAGCAAGAGCAACCCTTAAAAATGATCATAATATTGAAAAAGAGCAGTTGCACCTTCGCATTTGGAATAACTTAAGCATTTATTCTAAGCAATAATGGCATTGGTTGCTACGATAAAAGTAGGCAGGGCAGACGAAATAAAGCAATATTAGGTATACGCACTTATGTGCTTTATTTTTATCTCTATTTTAACGAGTTGTCTAACTATTTTTAAATATATTATTCGATGCTACTTTCCATATCCAAGTTTAATTAAAGTCGACACATATAGAGACATTGACAGTGTCTGTAACAATACTTCTCCACGCTTTTTTTCAGTTGAAATGAACATTTTGATCGCCAGTTCAATCAATTTTAAGTAATGAGTTGCAATAAAGCAAAATGGAAATAAAAGGACCGTTTTAAATTCGACCGACTGTCAATCACCTACATTTAAAAAGTTAAATATTCAAGCAGGTCTAAAGTCGGAAAGGGATAAGAACCAATATAAACCCTAACAATATGCATCTAAGTAGGAAGGTACAAGTATGAATTATAGTTTCTTCGGGTGCACGACAAAGTCAAAAGTGTGTTAATGCTAAAACATGCTAGCGTGTTCAGTCGCAAGATTGACAGACACCTTCCTGGACAATTTCATTCCTCCTCTTCTCATGTCACTCCTGTTTTACTTCATTACGACATTATTTATTATTTGCAGTGTTAATACGGTGATACATTGTTGGTCGCATTTCACATCGTCAATTAAACAGAGGCATTACTTCTTTCATACTAATCATTATTTAGCAAAATTATTATTTCCATTTATTACAAAAGTTGTTTTTATTCATTTAACTTGGCATTTTAGTTTACATTTTAGCACTATTTCATATAATTCCATGGTGCAGTGTTGTTTTGTTACTGATATGAAGGATCTTATACTTTTTTGGAGGTTTTATTATCCTCTGCTGACCAATGCACGCACACACAGTTCATTTAGCTTCTGATGATGATACTAGAACTTTATACAAAGTAGCCAGAGTTTGTTTCTCTTATCTAATCGTCCCAACCAACCTATTACGTGACATGAAATACGCTGTCTGTCGGACCGTTTTGGACGACATGCCACCTTCATCATCATTGCAATCACCAACACTATCGCTATCAACAACAGAATTGGGATAATGAAGCTCCATCCTTGTCTGCCTGCCTTACAAAGTAACTTGACTGACTGACGGAGCAAGTGTCCCTCTCTACCATTCTATCTCTCACGCGTTTATTCCTCTCTGCTTTATTATTAATTCATGTGTGAGGTGTCGCCCGGTTTTTGTTAATGACAGCATCCTCCATTACAGTTTTGGAAAAACTAACAGCAAAATTGATAATTAGATGACAGACCCAACCCATTGCTCATTGTGCTTTTTTCTTTACTCTTCTATCACCTCACTCATTCACCAACCACGCCGCCATCAACCACTCACGTCGGCGAACAAGTCGTTACAATGTTTTCTTATTCATTCCATGTATTTTCACGTTCCCATCGTCGACATTCATTTTCAAAATATTATTTATCCATCTTCCAAAGGGTTGATCAATGTTTGAGTCTGGCTGGATGGATGGGGAACTGCTGGATTTCAATGCGGGAACTTTTTATATAAAAATACATTTTATACTTTCGTTTTCACAAAAATATACTTTATACATTCAAGATGATAATATTATTACTATTACGCATGTTAATATTATGTATACTCTTCTCTATATTTTGGTTAAAAATATATAGAGTAAACAAAGCATGACATAAGGGTAATATATATGAATTGTTCATTTCCTCACCTGCATGGCTTGCTCGCAACGCAACGACCCAGCCATCATCCAACTCAACTCAACTGCCTGTCAAAAGTAATTTCATTGCAACTTTTAGTACGTCTCTCTCGCTGACATTTCAGCTATTTACTGTCATGTCAGTTTTTATATGGATGGAAATGCTAATATAAGAAAGAGGAATTTTGTGTGACGAGACCGAGGCTGTTGTATATTGTGCCGTATTATTTTCCCAGACCAAATTTAGTTAGCATCAGAGCAGTAGAAGTGGTGGAAATAAAATGATGGACGGGAAGAGAGGCTGATGTGTTGTATGTATATTCACGCATATGTAACAATATTCGTGTTATGTATGCATGTATATTACATGTCATCAAGTTTTGATGGACATTTCAAAATTGTGATTTCCCTCTCTCGCTCGCAGAAAAATGCGTTCCCATCAGATTCAATAATTAATTGGCTGGCACTACTACCAGCACCTCAGTGGCTATATCAAAGTAGTACATTGTACTATCTCTGTTACCGTTAATTATTTATGTAAAACTTTCGTCATCGGTTCAAATAGTATGCCTAGCAAAAAGGTTATGCGACTCGGTAGAAATGTAAAATACCAAGGCTTTAAAATTATGCCTGGGAATTTTAAACAAAAATAATAATGTATTTGTAAAATGTTATGTCTATTTACTGTGTCATCGAATAACAATGATAAATTGAGTATGAAGTGGGGAAAGAGGTGAGGAAAAGGTTTTACTCGACTCCACTCCTTTCCTACGCAGCCTATGTCCGGTCGAGTTTGATAGCTCAATCTATCAGACGTCTCCACCAACGGCTTGTAGTATCATATTAATTTTGAGCAATATTCAATGGATTGAAATTCCTAATATCACTATAATATTTAATTCCTTAGATAAATTTGTAGAATTCATTTGATTTATAAATTTTAGCACAAGTTGTTCCCCTTATCGAAAAACATACAAACCTGGGCATATTATAATAACCTTTAGCATGTATTCTCGGCGATGACACAAGTGGAAAGACTGAATTAAATAAAAAATTGACGAGAGTGAGAAATCAACCATCAAGTTACTGCTACTTTGCTTCTGCTCCTTGCCTTAAACCCATTTGCACACATTGTGGTAGTACACATACAGACTACACAAAGTACGATATAAAATCTTATCTAGATATGCTATAAAGACTAATACAACGAAGAATATATCTATTATGCATGTGGCACATGCATATATTATGAATAGAAAGAAAAACATGTATAGATAGACAACCCATCACGCTAGCTAAATGACTTATTGAGGTGTCTGCCGCTGCTGTTACTTTTGCACTCATAACTCATTTGTCCTGGCCGTAACGCCTACCACAAGATCAGTCAGCAAAAGCCTGAAGCAATTATTTTTTATATCGACTAATATGTTTTTGACTCGTTCGCTCGATTCTTTGGCTTGTGCTGTGCCGTTCTCTGCGGCGGATGCTATAGCCATTCACACAAATACTTTATTGATGTTTTTTAAATATTATCATCGCATTATGTTTTTTGATGAGAATGTGTCAGCGTTAGTGCTAGTACTTTTCATAATTCCTTTATCATGACTCGTATTAGCAACAGATCACATTATCTATGTCAACTAATATGCATAATATTGTACGACGCTTCTGTGCTTTTCAGCTTTCGCAATTAAACAATCATGTTCGTTATCATTTAATGAGTACTATGCTTACTATATTCAATAATTAACATTGTTTTTGTTTTCTATCTGTAGAATCTGGCGGCTCCGGGAATAACCTTCAAATATTTAACCCCAGGCAACCGCCAAAGAAAAAACGAAAATCTCGCACCGCCTTTACAAATCATCAAATTTTCGAACTGGAGAAGAGGTTTCTATATCAGAAATACTTGTCTCCGGCGGACCGAGATGATATTGCTCAGCAACTTGGTCTCACAAACGCTCAGGTAATGGCCAAAAACATGCATACCAATTTTCAATGTTTCATATTTTTAGAAATAATGGCATAATATTTTTATGAAGAGTTTATTTGAAAACATTGTCGGATTACATACAGAAGCTTTAACAATATTCAACATGTAAATGCAATGAATTTTAACACGCCATTTCAACGATTCTCATTGCTGTCCCCTAGAGGGCAATTTATTGTAAAACCCTAGTAGTAATCACAAAATTCCGGGAAAGGTAACATTCACTACAAAATTTTGTTTTTAATAATTCGTGTAACATATACGTATTCATATCTTGTCATGATTCGGTTGATAACAAGCAGAATAAGTGATGTTGTGGTACTAAAGATAACATAATGTGACTAGATAGCGTAAGGCTATAGAACAATCTCTTCGAGCAACTGGCAGTGAACGTCAATGCGACTAAAGTAATGTATTTGTATCATAAAAAATAATAAATTGGTCTTTCTAAATGTGAATTTAAGTACAGACTACTCAAGAAACTTAAGTAATCGATGTCAGGTAACGAGAGAAAATGGGAGCAGATAAGAACTTTGTGTAGGATAAAAATTATCAACCCTACTTACTTCATGCTAAACTTACCGTGTACAACAACTTACCATGTACGTAAAATGTAGAGGAAATGATCATTAATAATAGGATCATTTTATATCATCTGTCATAATTTTAAAAGAGTTATGCTCTCTTACATTACAATTTTTCTTTGGGATTACATGTCATGTTGTTGCACCAAAAAACGTTTCCTACTGCAATTTCAAATTTTGAAGTGATTTTAAATATGTTTAAGATAATGATTGAATGTGATACGTTGTGCGTGATAAATATCAACATGGACGGTGTAACTCTGCTTTTTCGGGTAAAAATTTTGTATTTTAGATTTTATAAAGTACAAATGTGTTGTTGACATCAAACAAATATAATATAAAATACTACTGTAGTAGATTTTACGAAAAGGAGAAAATGTTTCAAAATCACAGTCGTCTTCTATATTTTCTCTTGCGCGATGATAAGATGATTGCTTCTTTTTTCTATAATACCTGCCTGTAGTATGGTAAGTGCGTACAATGGATAGAAAAGAATAGCAGAAGCGAATAATTTAAAGATTGAGAAAATGATGGCGCATAATTTTACACCAAAGATTTAGTATTCATAAAAAGAAGTTAGTTTTTACTCTTTTCTTTTGCTGAACACCATTCTCCTTTTTCATATCCGCCCAGTTTCAAACGATCTCTCAATTATATATAAGGTGTGACTAAAGAGCATTGTTAATCCTAAAAATATCCAGAAGAGTCGGTCTAATAACAATACAGCAACAACCAACCAACGCCATGTATGCATAAAATGTAATCTTTCCGTTTTCATATTCACATAATAATCCTTTTTAGAGTTGTTAAGGAAGACGAAGAAACCCAAATGCATAGTCAAAAAAGGAGAATAATAGTAAAAAACGAAAAGGAAACCCGTTATTGTTATGGTCCCTAATTTTAGTGTTGATGCTTAACATGAAAATGTAGCACTATTATGATACATGCACAGTAACAATAGCAACAATAAGAATAATAATAATAAATACAACCATAGGCTGTTGCTGAGAATAGCTACAGACAAATCTTCTCTCCGTCGAACACATAACACAAAACATCAACATACTGACAGAGTGGATATTATTATTACATTATAATACATAATAACAATAAGTACATCAAACTTTAAATAATTTTTCACCTATGATATGTTTCTTTGTGTAATGTGCGGCTGGAAGCATTACCCCGTCAACGAAATATCACAGGAGGCAGAAGCTTCGACGAACAACTGGCATCATGAATCATTTAAAAGGGTTTATTGGGACGTTATCTTGTTCCCTTTCCCGATTGTATGGAAACGCTGTGATAAAACTGGTCTAAATAGCTAGTAAATATATGATTACATTTAAGGGGATCGTCTAAATGTTAGACCTTTAACTACTGTTTTGTTTTTATTAGTTACAAACAATCATGATCGAATCATACGTATATTCTTATCAAAAGAAGAGCTTAAAATAAGATCTGTACATGGTAAGATGGTAAAGACCGTCAGATATCTATCCAGTAACGTTTTCTTTATGGAACAAAATGTTAGCAACAACAGTTGTCAAATGTAATCTCATCCTCATCACATCATATCTCGTCTGTATCCAGACTTGTTAGATCCAATTATGAACGAATATCGCATGACATGAAATCTTCCCTATTCACTAATAATAATTTTTTGATTTCGTCTAAATTTAGAAATCTGGAAATTTATCCTCAAACTAAATTTTTTCAAAGCGGTGTGTATAATATTTTGAAGACAATTTTTGTTTCTTGATGGTGTATTATTTGAATAAAACAAACAAAAAATATGGTAATTTACCATTTTCCAGACAGGCATTTTCATTAGCTAGTCGCCTACCTGTTCCAGTGAAAGATTGAGGTAAATGGTAATAATAATGTGAGCGTAATTTGGGACTGTCTGCTACCAAATTTTCCACCACTTAAGCATATTCTCTGAGAAACGGATGACCTCTTTTTTATAATAAATAAAAAGATACTTGCGACGAGAGTGTATATCTCTCCGCTAACAATGCACTGATTCATTTGAATATAAGTAAAAATATAATGATAATGTTATAGTAAATGTATACTTCCACAACAATCATGATCATCATCGCCGTCAAATTTTGCTACTGTTTAAACCTAACAAGGCACTTTCTGCCTCTTTGCAATAATAGTACACAACCAGCTATTTTTATTCAACCAGTTGCATTTTCATGCCCCGGCCTGACATTGTTCTCATCCACTCTGCATTCACCCTCTGCTCCTGTGTAAAAATGCCGCATGTTATTATTATGGCCAGTAGCTTTTATTTATGAGCAGAGAGCGGAGTTAGTTTAGCTACCTATTTGGCTCGTTAGTTAAATACTTTGACGACGATGACTCGTCACTTCTTGTTTTGTTTTTCAAGAAGAATGCCTATCTACAAGGAGTACCTATGTATCTGCCGGCCAATTGGCACTAGTTATAAGCACCATTTTTCATTCACCAAACTAATGTTTTTGAAAAGAAACAAACCTGCAAGAACGACTCGTAGTTTTTTCATGATATCACTTGTACTCTACTTGTTTGTTAATCCCAGCTCTCATCTTGCATTTTGATCTGATGTACCTGCCTGCTCAATAATAGTAATGAGATTTACAGTGTGGCATAAAAGAAAGGTGAACATGTGAGTAAGTGAGAAAAAAGCAAACAAACAAATAGTGCTGTAATAAATGCGGTGCTGGTTACGCTTCGCTTATTTACACTTTGGTAGCGGCATCTCTTTCAAGTTAGAAGATCAGTGAAGCTTTGATACACACACACGCTTGTTTTCTTTTGTGCTTATTTATTTATTCTTCCTTTTTATTATCATGAATCGTTTATAGTTTATAATATGCCTGATGGTGAGCTTACCTTTGTACATTTATCTACCCTTATGATATGTATTCTCCAAAACCTTTATCCCAACTTTAAAAGGTGCAGAGAGTAGTGGAGGAGACAGACATTATAACTTGAACAAACAATGTTACAGGATGATGATGACGACGACGACGATGATGATGAACGTCGTCGTTGATGTTGATGAGGTAGCCATCAATGGGAGCATCAACAAGTAGTCAATCTCATTCTATTTAGTTTTTAACAAAAACTGATATTGTTTTTTTTTCAGAAAATAAACTAATATTTACTTTCTTACCTTCTGCGTTTGACACGGTATTTTGAAAGTTTCTGTAAATAAAGTAGATTTGTTGTGTTATTGTTTTGTTGTTGTTTTTTCCTTCAGCTCTTGTCGATGAGTGGGTTTTTTATTCTTTCTCTCTCACACATATACTCGCTCTTCTCAAATATTTACTCCAAGTTGAATTCTGTCAGTGAGTCAGTTAGTTGGTTGGTTGCGGCTTCCTAAGTATTTTATCCACGGTATTTTTTGTGTTGTAAGAGTAGCAAATAAGACAATGCAGGCGTAGAATTTTACATGTTATGTGAATCCGCTATTTAAACCAAGAAGACGTGACCAACATGCGTGAATTGATGATGAGAAAACTGACTAAAGGGTGATTACTGGGTTGACTTGTCTTCAAGTTAAGCACACAAGTAATACATAATAGGACCATGATGTCTATTTGTTTTGTTGGTCTTCTAGCTCATTGTTCTTATTTAGATAATGGCTTTTTCGTATTTGGGTAGGAAGAATAAAGTAATTTATCATGGTAACAATTCATTTGAAATTGGAGTCGAGAACGTCGTCAAAAAAGATACATAATATGAAGGTACACCGTTCTGTACACTTTTTTATATTTTACCATTGCAGCAGAAAAGATGGTAAAAATTGTGTGCTAAATGAACACAAGAAAAAAATATTTGTAAACTATCGCATCCATCAAGCATCTGGCGAGAGTATCAAGGAATCCAGAAAATATATACGAGAATCTAAGTAATCGAAACCACAACTCGGGAATTAGAGAAAAACAATCTTAGCAATTTACGTCATGTTTTTACATAAATTGGGGGGAAGTGAGTCATAGCATACAGTTTAAGCATAGGACTCTGCTAATAGTTTAATATCGACAAATTTTAGATCTCATTGAATTTCCTTTTTGCTAAATATTGGTTTATTTTGTTTCCACAGGTGATAACATGGTTTCAAAACCGTCGAGCAAAACTAAAACGGGACATGGAGGAGCTGAAAAAGGACGTCGAGTCAGCGAAATTGTTATCAGCGCACAAGTCATTTCTCGAGAGCGCTCATGACCTAGGACTCTTGAAGAAGCGAACTCCAAGTCAGATGGATATGAGTCCAGCAGCTGCCGCGTATCACATCTCATCCCCAACATCATCTTCCCAGTCCTCTCATTCACCCATCAATCTCACATCGGAATCTCCTCCTTCAACTCATTAAACTCTCCACCTACCCTTTTCCTCCAGTGATGATCATGTAGTGTGCAGAGAGAGAGGAAAAAAGAGTATATTCAAATACATACTACTAGTACTTCCACCACCGCCACCGCCACAGCAACAACTCTTCAGAAGGAACAACATTGAAAAACCACCAAAGCAGCTTTTTTTCTTTCGTCCTCCTCCGCCCTTTCAATACTACCACATAGTCAACAAAACGTACGTGCTTGCATGCACTCGCCACTTACCTCTTTTCTTCCTACCGTCGGCCACGTCTACGTTTTCCATTTACCACAACATTGCGGCCTCAATTTCCCAACTGTATTCGTACAGCAGCAACCAAAAGCTTCCTCTTCCCTTAAACTTCCTTATCCAGTCAGCCAGCAGCTAGAGCGAGAGAAGAGGGCCATAAAACATTTTTTTCTTCATTATCATCTACCGGTGAATAGCAACTTTAGATTCAACAGTCCAGCTTCCAGCATATCATACTGTAAATTTTTGAACGACTCAAATTAAAAAAGGTGTATGGAGAGCGTGTAGTTTGCAGTCGGCCGATTAGGTACAAGAAACCCTTGCAGACATTCACAGCATGTTTTCCAGCATCACCAAATCCTTCTTCTGCCATAAACATGAAACAGACAATGATTTTAAAACAAAAGAAGAAAAAGAAAAATACTCGACCTGGATGGAAAGTTTGAAGGTGTAGAGTAAGCACATATTATGATTGTTTTTACTTGGAGAAAAGGAACTAAGCACGCAGCGTAGTTCGCTCAGCAATTCCTACCGCGTCCAATCTCATCAATATCAACGTCGTCATCATAATCATTAACGGAGAGCCGGTGCAGCGTTTGCGTATTTGCAGCCGCATAAAGGGAGAGCGGAGCAGTACCAAAGGAAACTTGTTCTTTCCCCCTTTTTTAGTATGTACTACTACTATTTTAGTTGTAGCAATTTTATTACAATCAAAAGGAGTGTTCTTATTCGAGGTGGTAATGGTAATACCTTTCACAAAATATATACGAGTAGTAATTCCCATATGCAAATAAAAAATAGAGTAGGAAGGACCTTTTTTCTGAAATCTTTACAAATACGACTTGGTAATCAAAATCAACCAGTCAGCATTTTTATGACAACAACAAAAGCAAAACCGCAATGTATTTTTTAAAACTTTTTGATAATAGCAGCAGTGTGTGGAGTAAAAAGTAAAGTGGTTCTGGAAAAATTGTTCGTTTTTGGATGCCTAAAAAATATGAAGAGACAATGAAATCAGATAGTATGCTTGTTATTATAGTAGTCGACAAGCGAGTACCACTTTTGGTCACGTTTTATGAAAAGTATTTTTTTTCTGTTTTTCTCTCTCTAATTTCCGTAATCTTCTATTTAATTCTCCTTACTTTTGAGGTTGGTTGCATTTCCAAAAATGAATACGAGGAAAATAATTTACTGTCTATTTTGAGTTGAGACTGAGACTGGTAACAATGATCAATCTAGTTCTTTTCTCTGCTCTTTTTTTAATGCTGTCTACAGGTTTTAAAAATTAGTAATGAGATGTTGTTTATACCTATTTAAGGCAAGCCAAGCTAAAAATGGAGCGCACACAACAAGAAGAGGTTGAGAAAAAATAGTAGCTCAGTGATTTACAGATGAATAGTGCGTTCAACCATATAGAAACGTACACACAATAGACCTGGAAATTATATAGTAAAATACTTTACTGTTGGTTCAGTTCTGTTATTGTGTGCAACCAGGCGTCATATTTCTTTTTTCCTTAAATTTTTTAATCGGTTTAGTACAAAAACTCAGAATAGCTTTACATTCGCCTGGAAAGACTAGTAACTATTAAATAGCAATTTAACATAAAAAAGTCAACTTTTAGATTAGCAACTTTTTGGCTCTTGGCTAATCATCAACAACATCAACATCATCCTCATCACCATCATCTTGTGCAGCTCTATAATAATAATATTACTTATTCAATGCACAGCTTCCAGCCACTCACACATCTAATGTACCATGGTTACCACACACATTGCAGGCATTAATAATAATAAAAAATAAAGAGCAGGAAAGGTATATAAGTAATGCTTGTGATATTATTATTAATCCCCTTAAGGTGAACTTGTTCCGAATACATAATGTACAAACACACACCCGTTGAGTAAGTTTTTTCGCTTGCCGAGTATACACATTTATTCAGCCACAACCACCACCAGTATGCAGGAGAAGGCTTTAAAATTGTTATACAATGTGTCTGCATTTCAATCGGTTTGCTTCTTGGTCTTTTTCAGAGAGTTTTTAAGTTGGTTGGTGGTTTTCAAAGATCTTGATTGTTTTTAATATGGCATGTTCATACAATAGCCCTTTTCTAATCTCAAAGAAAGATATAAAATTTACATTTGCAACAGAGTCATTATCGTCGTCATCATCATCATCGTCATGATAATCATGATCATCCCTGTCGTGCAGTCATCAACATCAACATCATCCCATAATCATGAATAGTCTTTTTGTTTTGTTAATGTTGTTGACGATGATGATGATGGTGAGTTTTCATGGAAATGGTGCGGAGAAACTGAGAGTGAATAGGTAGATGCCACCAATCATGATTCATGAGCCATGTTTTTATTTCCTCACAAACTATCATTCCCGTTTGCATAAAGAAGGTCTATATTTTTACGGATGTATAGATTCATTTGGAACCCTTCCAACAGATTGGAACTTCTAGCTAAGTAGTGGTTTACATAATAATAAATAAATATAGAGTGAGTTATTTATCCTTCTCGTATTAGATCACGCCTGTTCAAGAGAGGAGTGTGGTGGAGACAACAACTACCCCATTGCTTAACTCTTTTTTATAAAGATTCACAAAAAAGAAATATTTGAGTGCAATAAGTCTGCGACATTGAGCGTCACTGTGCTGACAAATCAAACCGACAACAAGATAATGAGCCCAGATAACCTTTTTGTCCATTGAGTATACTGAGAAAAATAAACTTTAAAATCTTCTTGAAGCCTCATCTCAAATCATAAGAATGCATGCATATTCCCCACAAGTATTTACGCTAACTGTAGTCAAGACAAGACAAGCATGATATCTGACATGGTAGCTAACTGACTATTACCACTAAACAACGCACAAAGTAATGACTGATGGTAATGATAACGTTTTTATGACTAGTTCCCTGATACTCTATTTTAACTGCTTTTTTGCTACTGACTGTTTGAGAAAGATAAACATGAAGATAAAGTTTTCCTTTTCTGCATAGAGTATATATAGTAGATGCATAGTTTACCACATTGCATTTCAATAAAAAACATTCAACATTTCAAACTTTTCTCTTCTGTTGTTGAGTAATACGTCAGGGATGAATCTGGCAAATTACATTAATCAGATGTGTTTCTAAAGAGACCATATCTCATGAGAGAGGCTGGTTTTGAAACGATGATTTTTCTTGTTTGTATGACTAAATGATGTGAGACTAATGCTGGTATAAAAATACATCATTTTTAGGTTTTTATTTCAATGATACCTACACGCACAAACAAACTTTGGGATCTTGTACCGAATAATGACAGCTATTTTTTAAATGAAGTAAATGATATGCAACGACATTTTTATATTCATAAAAGATCCTTTTGCTGGGAATATAATATGTGTGGGAGAAGTTGATTGTGTTGATGATGATGATGATGCATGATGAAAGAGGTAAATACAATATAAAAATGATTCCTTTCGAAAATCTATGAGGAACGATTCTCTAGAAGTCGACGACGAACATTCTTTGAAAATAAACCATCCATAAAGAGCTTAATTGAATACGCGGTTAATGATGGCTCACATTAGAAGGGATTTCCTTTCAACGTAATGAACATGAAAATGATGAGAAGGATTTTGGCAAAAACACATTCGTGCATTATATTTATATGCTTTCTTATTTTTCATTGAACAACAGAGTAGTGGAAAGGATGATAGGACAGAGTACTTGATTCATTGTCAGTTCGGAGAAATAGGTGGATTCACTTACCAAAGACAAATTATTCCAAATTTTTAGCTACATACCAAATAAAATGATCATCATTGAATGCACCTCTTTTGTCGTCAGAGTTAATAACAGTATGAATCTCACTCACAGACAAAGAAAGAAAACCAGCCAACTTTGGTGGATAAATGCTGCCAGATGCATTTGTTTGGTACAAAATGGTTTTACTGAAGCTGCTGTTATTGGCGTACTTGGTTTCATCTCGTGTTCATTTCTGAGGTTGGAAAATATACAAAGTAAAATACATTGCTGGTTTTGGTTTTGTAACATCGCTCATTAATGAAAAAAGTTTGGGTCAACAAAGTATTGAATAAAACACTCCAATTTTGAAAATTACTTTTAGCTGTGGTCTTTCTAGGTAGGATATACGGAATAGTAACGTGTGTCGGGGCCGGGCAGTGTGGCAACAAATAGCATATATTATTCATTCAAGGTGTGTTGAGGACTTTAAAAAAATAATTAGGTTCAATCAAATGAGTCAGTTCCAAAATACACTGTTACCTTATGATAAATATAATATTTGTAGGTATGTACACTTTGGATATATAGGTAATATATATAATATTCATGCCAAAACATAACTTTATTCTACATTGGATGCGACTAAATACTGGTAAACAAGCAGTTTCTTCAACTTGATTTTTATAAATTCCACTCCTATCTATTAATAGCCTGATCGTTGAAAATAATACTAGAAAATACTTTTTTAAGCACATTGCTCTCCAGAAATTTCTTACTGGAGCAAGGAGGAAAGTCGACAAAAATTTCATACACAAATACAACTTTATTGTCTCATTATTTATATAAAGTAGTCATTTTATTTGTAGTTGTGAGCAAGCAAACATTTCTACATTCTTACATTAATGCAAATCCAATTTACATATTTGAACATGATTCGGGCGGAAAAAGAAAGAAAATAAAAAATACATAGGTACTATACAATATTATATATAGTACTGACTACTGACTTTTTACTGCCATATATCATACTAGGCATATTGGTTACAACAAAAGGGCAAATGCAACATAGAGGAAGGGTTGTCGTCCTTAGAAACCAATTAAGTAAAAAATAAAATGCTGCTCTTTTCCTACTTACTTATGACAATGTTTAAAAATGTCTTATGTGTAGGGTATTTGGATCCGGTAATGTCTCTGTTAAACTTCTTTCTGATTGTGCGCATTTATTTGCTGTTGTGTGTGGAGTGTGGGGGGAGGGAAACGAATCCAAAAATATTATTGTGTTTGTACATATAAACTGTATAAAGCTTTACAAGGAAACGTAACTGTACTATATAAGTATGCCATTTGCAGTTTGATACAATTATTATTATTATTGTCGTTTAAATAGACAAAGAATATAGGTTCTAGGCGTTGCTGATTTGTTGTCTACTTATTTTGAAGAAAAAAAACAATGCGAAAATACCAAATATTTGATGTTCATGCACATGAATGTTACGGACAACACACCTGATGATAGCACGATAAAATTGGGGAATGTTGTAGGCTTCGAAGAAAAATAGTCTTATAATCTGTACACATTTACGAAAGTTCCGTGTATATTTAAAATGAACAAAATTGTATTAAAAATAAGATGTATTTATAAGAATGAGGAATAAGACGTGTTTTACTTAATATTTTACTGTAAATTATTCAGGTAATTGTTAAGTTGCTATTACTACTTACGATAAATATTTACGCTGCTAAGCAGACAAGAGAAAAATCAATGTGCGATAATGATATACGTTATTAACTGTAAGTTATAATTAAATATTAATTCGGATTTCTAAAAAACTCGTACGCATAGGTTTTAGATATTGTTATTTTGATTCAGTTCCAGAAACTATGATAAGAGAAGAAAACATCCGCAGTTATGTAAATTTGTATTGCTTTTTGTTTGGATGGGACAATGGTTTTATTACGGTGAGTGTTTACAAATAGCAGTTAATAAAACGATAAAATAGATAGTTATCTTAGTATTTCATCATCCTTTTGTCTCTGTTCGTACAATTCATTTACTCTGGTAAATCGTTAATCACACAATTCAATCAGTAATCAATTGCTTCATGTCCGGAATAAAATTAGGCATTTATATCCGATTGCTAAACAAATCTAAGAATTGGGGAAAAATTAAAGCATTTATTATTATTTTCTGTTATTCTGTCGTTGCCAATAAATATACGTGCTGTTGTTGCTATTAACGTTAAAAACTTAAATTCTACTTTTAACTTCTTGTCGTTTGGTAATAGTTGAATAAGTCTGTCTGAAAAATTAAATAATGTTGCATGTCTGTATCTATATGTATTTTACCTATTTATAATTTGGTCTCCACCAATCAGTATTATTATCCTCGTAGGAAACATTTTATTGACGATAATATTATCCTAGTAATAAGTGTATTTACAATTAGTGCAGCATTTAGGATTTACCTTAAATCATCAAAAGATGCGTGTAATAGGTTAGCTACATATTACGTATAAGTATAACATAATGTAAGTGGATATGATATAACCGAGGTAAACAATCTAGGATTAGTAGTTTATGGGTTTGAGTATTGTAATACTTACAAACAACTACTGTTACATACAAAACAAATATTATATATACATTATATTGTACCCGTAAATAAATTCGTGAAATGTTCAGTTTTAAAAATGTTGTGATGGTCATGTCACCACTACTATTTCTGTGTAAGCAAAAATAAAAATGTATTCAACGTCGACTAAAAGTTGTTTATATCATTTATTTCATTCCAATTAATTTAAATGGCAACATCATTTAAATGAAACTAAAAACTACATCAATCCCATAATAGTCATAAAACATTTAAAAACTATGCATTTTCATCAAAAGCAATTTTTCTTCGTTTCATATAGCATCAATATTTTATAATTCATAGTGCAATTTACATAACTATTAAATTTCCCCCTCATTTTTATTGTTTCCCAGTTAAGCTAAATTGCTTTTGAATCCCAATATAGTTCAAGTTCAAATTATGCGACAAATAAAAACTGATGATATTTATTTTTATGCACCATATTCTGATGATTGTGAACATTGTAATGTAATGAATACTTCCAGATGCTGTTTCCTGCAGTGAAATACTTCCTTTTCCTTGTTTTATTTCTTCTAAAGACTTAATACTCAAGAAATCGATAATAGTTTTAAAATGTGCGTAACCTAACAATCCCCATAACAATGCGTGCAACATTTTAACTACTAATTGAAAAGTGAAACAAATTTGTTTATTGCAGCAAAACTGTTGGCTCATGTAATCACTGCACATGTAATTATTATTTCACTTAATGTGCTTGTGAATAATATCATCCAATCAAGTACTCTCATAATAAATTATCCATTATTTCCGTTATTGCTAACACGGGACTAAACTTGATGATTCAGTGCAGATAACTCATTCATAAGCTCACTTGAGGTTATAATAACGAGTTTTGAGCTTATGAATAAAATAAAATTATAATGTGATTTAAAAAATATTTTACCAAGAACAATAACACAAATACATCAAGTAAAAAGGTCGGCAGCAGTTTTTCATTTAAAGTTCATTCATTTCTTCTGTACTCATTTGGAAACACAAATGGTGACGATAATGAGACACTTTGTATTGTCAGCCAAGCAATTCGCAATAAATTTATGGCATCACTTGTCGCCGTCTCTTCTGTCATAATTACGTTAACTAATTAGTAATGTGACTGGACTCACATGCTTAAGTACATGAGGAGCATGAAAAGAAGCATACATTGCTGTTGTCGCTGTAGGAAGTGGGATAAAGGACAGAATGTGAACCTCACTATTATTCAAGATGTTTGATGACGACACTCCAACAGGCCATTCCACTGCCACAGCCGTATCAGTTAAGTAGAAACACCATCAACATTTTATAAAGCTAATCAGGATCACATGTTTCAGGATGCGTTTCCCTAAATAAAAAGTTACAACAATATGTAGCTCATTTATCCCCAACAAATAGAAGAATGCCCTTTCAAGACTCGAGAGAAAAGAAACCTCATTTTACTCTTAATCCGTTGTACGTACATGCCGTATTAATGTACGTCCTAAATGGTTACTCTACTCATGTCTAGTGTACTTAGTTAGTGTAAATGCACATTATGTCATGTAATAAGTTGCTATCCGATGTATTATTTTAGAAAAAAAGAATGGCATAACAGAAATGGTATTATATGTACTTATGATATATTATAATATGCTTTCAAAAGAGATGATCAGGATGAAAAAACAAATGAGAGAGATACATCGAGAAACTGCATAATATTATGCCTTATTTATATGCTATCAAGTTTCACTTGCAATTGCATATCAGCATATAGCAGACAAACGATAAGTATGGATGGAGGAGCTCATACAAGGAAGATAATTCACTGCACTGACTTCATCATCAGACATAACACAGCAGATAAATGTATAAGATGCATTTTTGGAAAAGGAATATTTACGGTTGAGCATGATCAGAGGAGACACGGTTCCTTTGCTTACAAAAACGTTAGTGTTTCTCTCTCCGAGTGTCTACTGCTCTATGTCCTGTGTACTTGAATGAATCTCAGTTTTACTAACCGAAAACTTGAGTAATGTGGTGGAAATAAATACAGATTAAAGAATGTAACTCGTTGTTAGCCCAACATAAATTAACAAGGATAGATTAACATGATGTGGAAAAAGAGCCGCAAATGTTTTCGTTGGCTCGTCGAGAAGTCGCACACTCGTTCGAGCGAAACCAATTTCCTTCTCCTGTAAGACAAACTACTTCTTTGAGAAGAAGCGACTTTTTCTTCAAACTCCTTCCTCACTCCTGCTCTCCATAATATTAGCACTAGCAGAGTGACTGTCTCTTAAAAATTTTCCGTAGTTTTGGGTAACTTCCTTCTACAAAAGTTCTTGTGTCCTTCCTGAAATAGTGTTTCAGAATATCGTGTCTTCTTCAGCAAGCAAAGAATCAGAATGAGAAAGTTACCTAGGCATTCATACACTAAATGAATCATTTGAGGGCATACAAAGTACGTTTCTTATTTTTAGAGAAATTGGAATTTACGTAGAAAAGTCATTGGATTCCAAGCTCATATTTGTTTACATTATAACTATTAAATAGTTTCTCTTTTTGTTACACGGATTGTACTTTATTATATAACTTACAAAGAGCATTGACAGGGTTTAATAGGCAAGGGTTTTTTCAGGTAAAAGAGGCCTTTTTAAGCCAAGACATACTTACACTTCCGTTGTTTCCAAATTTCTGTAAACAGAGGAAAATGGGAACCAAATTAATCAACATTTTAAATTTTAGAATGCTTAGACGAAATAGAGTTTCATGCATTACAGAACAAGATGCACTGACGCAAGTTAAATAGAAAATACGTCTAGCATCTATATCATTTCAGTTCCAGTGTAATGTGCAGTCAAAGATCCCTTCTCTCCAGCGGTATAAAAGTTGCAGTGAATTACGTATTAATTACATATGTATGCATACGTGCTCAAGGCCATAAAATTTTATAAAGACGGTTTCATGCTCTTTTCTTTTTATCAGCCTACCTCTTTAGTCGGTAGTAAATGACTTTGGTTCTCTGAAAAGAATAAAAAATGGTATATTGCATTTAATTCGGTCGTTTAATAAAATCCTCATACCTCCACATATTATTTTTTATTTATTGTGGGCATACAAAAAAATTATAATTGTACTGCGTTAGCATTTACCTGAATCGGTTGAATCAGCCTGTATGTACGTGTATGTCTTGGTATTTTTCTGCTCCCTACCCATTTAATTTATAGGTCTCGTATTTCTTCTCCCATAAATATAAATTACCAAGCCGGTACTTATTATTACTTAACTTTCTTACCGCAACAATAACAATGCATGCCACCAACAAAGTACTTTTTTGCATCGTGATTGCAATGCAAGCAAGTGAGCAAAGACACCTCTTTGGGTTCATAGTACGATATAATAGCGGCTTCTCTTGTCTGTATTAATTGCAAGAGCAATTTATCATCGTATATTAACAAAACTGGCAGTTGAAGTTGGCTACAGTGCTTAAAAAGTTGGTCTCTCCTTTCTACATAGGTAGTTAAGAGGTAAAATTAACAAATCAAACACAGTTTGGAGCTCTAGTGTTCTAAAAGGTCATGCAAATCTTTTTTCAAATCACAAAACGAGGTTCTATGAGATTGCCAGTCATCCAAAATTACTTTAAGTAATCTATTTATTTAAATTGCTTAGATTATGTATGCGCCTGTAAATTGTTTGTAAAAATATGCGCAGTGTAATATACCAACAATGCAATACAATGAATAACTCACCAACTTTATTTCAGGGAAAAATAAATAAAATAAAATAAAATAAAAGTTGTAAGCATTGTGCTTTGTTGCTGATATAGCTAGTTAAAGTGGTTGGCAAAAAGAATAGATGTAACTACTAAACCATTTTTGAAAGAATGAAAGGAGAGAGAGAATAAAGGAGAAAATATGGTGACATTTATTGACAATTGAGGTCAAAATTGATGTTTCTAGGGGTTGATTCGACAGGTATTAAGCAATAATAAAGATAATGTAATAATAATTATTTTAGCACCGCCGCGCTCCAACCATATCATAACCATCTTCATACGCTTTCTCAAATATTTCTTTTTCTTTCTGACTCGCCGCCTCCCTCCCCAGTTGTTGTGTACACTCAACTCAAACGCTCAACACTTTTACAAGAACCACTCTATGCGGTCGTGGTGCCCTTTTTTAACCAAGCCATCATCATCATTATGATGATCCTACATAATCACGTTACACAATGCATCTACCTACATTTAATGCGATAGTGAATACTTACATAATACGTAGCAAAGCTAACCGGACCACGGAAGGTAGAATGAAAAGACGAGTAATTTTGAGAGAAAATTTAAGAGACTTTTATTGGTGTTTGTTGATGCTTATTGCTTATTGTTGTTATGCATCCTTGTGCACGGGAATCGTCACCGACAAAGTGGAATGACGGGGAAAGAGAGAGATACTGCATCTTCTAAGCTAATCTTATTTATACTTAAGTACAATATGTTATATAATATATCTTTTCTAAAACACATAAGTATATTGGCAATGTACATCAGTCCAGATATACGAGCTTAGATTCCACTCTTAGCTATCTATCTAGCTGCCTTTAATTCTAAAAGCTTCGTGCATCATTAATTTTTCCGTCTTTACGGCTTACATATTACAGAGTCGTATGTTACCACCTACCTCTAGTTCGTAAACTAAAAAGATGAAAGAGGAATGAAAGAGTGAATGATGCAACAAAGACAACAGTAAATATACCTATGTGATGATAATAGTTGCTCGCGTGTGTGTCTGTGTGCCTTTCCATACATGTTTCTTAGTATGCATGTATCAAAGAGAAAGAAGACAGGAGATCGACTTTAAACTTCTTCCTTTATATTGTAATTTAGATAGATAGATATATGCGAGTGCATCACCATACAATTTTTTGGTAAAAGAGAGAATGTATTCTACAGTGTATCTTCATCATTGACTTTGTGCCTTGTGTTCTCCTATGTCCAGAGGTGTTCGTTCTCGTGTAAATTGGTATCAACTACAAAAGGAAAGGCCATAATAATCTTTATCTTTACATTTTTTTAAACTGTCGGAGATGCGCACAATGAAAGAGTAAAGTCAAGTTGAATCTATTGTAGCCGCACCGCTTTGTATACACATGTACTTCTTTCATAAGTGTAAAACACCTCTTCTCAGATTCTTACCTGCTGCTTAATGCGTCAAAAAGATGAGATCTTGAGAGATGATGATCACGTTTGGAAAGCTTCCCATCTTTCATGCGTTACATTATTTCAGCATTTTGATTGTTACTTCTTTCAAGTTATGTTGATTTTTATGAGCAGTTTGTATAAAATGCATACAAACATTTTTGTATTTCCATAACCACCGTATAGCTATTCCTCATTGTCGTTATCATATCCGGCATACACCACGATGCTCATAAAATACCCCTTCCATGTTCCATGCATACATTTTGCTTTGATAACGGCGACAACGTTTAAATAAATGTGTGCAGCCATCCATTCACTGTATACATTTATACGAAAGTTATGAAATTACATTGTATGAGTACAGTTAATTTCTTGATGCAATATGTATGGCATCTAAACGTCACCTCCATACACTGTAGAAGCGCCTCCAGAAAAGAGGAAAAAAGTGGACGACAAAAGCATGTTGAGTCTGAGTTATACTCCAGAACCATATTCTACTCTAGCGTTACATTAACTTGCATGCATCATGAAATAAATGTGCAGCATTTTTCTTCATTGTTATTTAACGAAAGGAGCCATTTGCACCACCATCATCAAGACAACAGTTGAACCGACAAGAAGAGCATTTTTTGTTGTTTCCGTAGTGTCTGAAGACATATGTACCTATAAGTTTGTAGTGTATTTAAGATAAAGTGTGCATTTTATACGACATGGTATTATTGATGATGACGAATAAGGGAATCGCACGTATATGACTTGGGGTATGATAATACGATGAGCCTGTTCTTGTAAAATGATGATGATGAGAACATGTTGAATGGAAAAGAGGTGAGAGGAGTGGTAGTACACTGCGTGCAGTGCGAGTCACTTTTCGAGCCATAAGTGAGTAACTAAAGCGTCGGTCTCTCTTTCCCAAACTTGTAACTTGTGTGTGGCCTTTATAGAGATGTAGTCAACTGCTCATCCGACTGTCTTCGTTTTTTCTTCTCCGCCACATCATGAATAAAAACTTGTAGGTATCTCTAATAAGACTATTATGACTATGAAAAGAGTGTGTTTATATAACTCCAATATTATGTAGGATGCTGATTTATCATGCCTAATATTATGCGTACATTATATAGGAATCGGTCCATAACTTTATAGGTATATCTTCATTCTTTAATCATAACCCTTTCGTATCAGCAAAAGTGTAAGCCGTGCATAGAAAGGTAGTAGTTGCATAGGTAGATAGGTATATAGCGATGTATTCTGTAGGTTGGCAGTTTGGCTTACTTAAATCTTGATATGTGAGCAACTAAGTGGATTGAAAGACTAATAAGTGAGTATGTATATTATTCATATAAGATGAATAAAAAGGCTTACATGCCGAGAGTATCCATCATTGTATACATATTATATAATCATAATAATAATAAAAAACTGGTGTTGTTTGAACCTCTTTCCATGTGTGATGCGGCATCAGAAGCTCCTAGTCGGCTCGCTTTTCCCTGTAATTACCTCTAATCATTTCCCTTCCACAAAGGAAAGCCGATATGTACATATAGGGCATTCCGAATTCAACTCACTCACTATGATAAATTTGTGATCTTTTCTATTATTTTACAACGTATTTACTCGATGTTTCATCTTGTCTTACTAAAACATGATATGAATAATATAAGTCTGTATATCTGTATTTACCAAATATACATTATTCAAATATTACATGCATTTTTAATGTAGGCTCTCCGTATGCACCTTAAAATGTTTTTTATTTTCGGTTGCTGTAAGTTGTAATATCCTGTACAAAACGTGAAAAATTTTCCGCTGGACTGCTAAATGCAGTTTCTGCAACACTACACGTCATGAAAAATAGGTATTTATAAAAAGATCCAATTAATCAGATTTAATTGATATCAACTAAATATTATGTATATATTTTTGTATGCGGATTGCGAACATTTTAAATAATAAATAAACTTTTCAAAATTGCAGCAAAGTTTGCATTGCACGATTCAGTTGTGCAATTCGGAATAAGCTAAAAAGTTGGAGTTGTAACAGACAAACTGCCAATTTGTTCGCAGATGCCAATTTTTTATTCCATTGGACGTCAATAGCCGTGAATTTTTAGTTTACATGTGTATTTTTAGAGTGCAGAAAATAAGTTTCCGCTGCCTAGAAATAGTATATAAGTGCAGCTGGAATTTCTCATGTGCAAAACTGCGACTAAAATTATTTAAAGTTTCTAAATACGAATAATTATACAAAGACGAATACAAAACAGACAGTGGGAGATAATAATTTGTTACAAACAAACTCTATCATTATTTCAAAAAGCTGACTAAACAATTGAACGGAAGGACAACCACTGGTTCAAGAATTAATTTTCTTGGAGATGACAATTCTTATTATTTTACAATTGGCATGAAAGCAACAATAATAATAGCAGTCAGTCCATGCAGATGACTTTTTTTCTTTGAGAATTTTCTGTTTATCAAAAGAAAATTGAGTTGTATAGTTTGGTGATGACACATGGGGTGAGAGCGGAAGCTTTGATAGCCATACATATTGTTATTATTTATATGATTCTCTCCGCATCTATTATGTTATTCATTTCAATTCATTATTTACCTTTTTTACAAAATGACGCTAGTAAAAAAGGAGCAACAATGACGAAATCATGACTTTTATTTATTGAGACATCTCCTCAACGAATGATAATGATAATTCCAGGCGTAGCCAACATCTTCCTTTTGGCATTATCAACTCTCATTTTTGAAAAAAGACATACATAATTATATTGAAGGGGATTATGCTTCAATCAGTCATTTAAACTGGTCGACGAAGCAATGTAGTACTTATTTTACTTTCACTCTGCGCAGTACAACGTGGAGAGCAGACAAATTGAAATGATCATGTCATGTAATGTTATCATGATGAAGTTGATTGTGTAATCGTACCGCTGTTGCTGCTGTGGGGAGATATAATGGCATTGCGGTCGGCTTCTTACCCTGGCAGTAATGATAAATATTGAAATTATAGTAAAGACTTTATGTAATACAAATAGCATCATAATATAATAGAAATAGACGTATAGCTTATAACTTCATTTTCTACCATGGGATTGTAACAAAACAATAATAATATGATGATGATTCATGGTTGACTTTACAAGTTCATGTCAATACGAATATGGTTTTTACTTTTTTTAGACCCCATGCATCTAACAGCCTGCTGACAGGATGGACCACTACAATTCACTGTCTCAGTTGGACCATATTTTGACTAGCGTCATTTATTGGATGACGAGGAAACTACTATGCATTTTTATAACTTTGTACATATGGACTTAATTTAGTTTTCTTTGTTATTAAAATATTGGAAAAAGCTTCAGCGTTTTTGTAATTACTTCATCATTTTAAAAATAACGTGCATCATCATCTGTAAAACTCTGATTTTACCTAAAGAGAAAAAAAGCACCTCCTTTGCAACAATAAATTCAAAAATAATATTCATTAACTTTTTACTTCTTGGATATAGCAAATACAAAATGTTATTTGAACTAAATAAATATTTTAATCACTAATTGCTAATTAATCACCGGTGGTACGGTGACTGTTCGTGTGACTAAAACCTAGCGTAAACTTAAACACTGTACAATGATACGCTTTATTGCCATTTCTCTAACTGTTAACGATTTTTTTGTTAATTAGAATTGAATTCAGAGTTTGCTGGACTCAATTGTAATGCTATCCAGTAAGCTATAATGCTTTTTCCGAGTAACTGTTTCGCCAATTGCAATTGGATACCTCAAGTAATAATGATAGTAATAATCCATTAACAGTAGTTGACAGGTAGTGCAGTGAACATCATTTCTGCACCTATCTCACCCTGCCACCATCCTCTCATACGTTTCATTGTTTCCCGTGAAACAGAAGGTTAGCTAGCTTCAGCCTGTCAATGATTTCCCTGTCTCGTGAACATTTCGAAGGTGTAATTATAGTAAGTATTCGTTACATGTGCCATGCTTGTGATTGACTTGGGTACGCAGGTTGGCAATAGCCTCTCTGCCTATAAAAAGCTCTCTGGTTGTTAATAGGAACTTGCAACTTTGCAATATTCTGTGTTGCTCTAGCCCCAGCCACAAAACGGTTTTGCAGGTAAATAGGTGTAATTATAAGTGTTTTAGTAGCATGCAGCAGACCTATCACGACATATTTAATATAATGTGTACAATATGTATGACGGATAATATTTAACAGCAGCGTTATTGTGTGCACATTTTTTCCTAGTTTTCATGCGCCTGACTCAATGTATCCCCTGCTGGGATATGCCAATAGAAATATTTGACATGCTATTATCATCCTGTGAACTGGGAAAATACTGATAAAATTTGTTGCTTTTGTTACGATATCCCGGCTTCTCGTTTCACTTAAAAAGCGTATTTACTGACTGAAGCATATGATTCATTATTACAACAAGCAATAAGGCAGTGAAGAGGAAGAAGAATGGGAATCAACAAAAACAAGAATAAGATGATGACGGCGATGATGAGTATGTAGAGCTACAGTCCTGTATCATGTATTGTTATTATTATTATGGAGAATGAATCACTCGGCTCTCTGCTCCTCTTCTATTATGTTTGTGGGTCTGTGTAGAAAAAGACGAGTGAAAATTATGAACACACAGAGAGTTGAGTGGAATTGAGCATATCTTGTACACAGGTATGTGTCTGTCTGTAATAAGAACGTATGTCTTGTCTTCCTTCCATCCTTCTAAAAAGATGTATTTGGATAGGCAAGTTATTATAAGTTATAACAACTTGACTCTGTTGTGTCAGTAGTTATACCACTACTCTTACTCTGCACACACGTTAAAGAAGATCGCGGATGAGAGAAAGAAGTGAGAGAGGTGTAAGGAGAACAGGTGTGTTTTGGGGGATGGATTGTCGGCATTTTTCAAAGAGGTGAGGTGCGAATTGTTGTTAGAAGTGTAATCACGCATTGATGGCTCTTTTTTTCTTCTCTCGGTGAGCGAAGGATACCGCCCGCCTTCCCACTTTCGATGAGAAGGAAAAAGATCTTGTAATTCCTTTTTTTCTTATTCTCTTATTTTTCACTAGCTCTACTTCTCTTTATTCATTTCTTTGTAATATGATTGTATAAATGTATATAATAATGTGTGTGTATGAGGGAGCATTCAAACTATTCAGTGAGTCGACCAATTTTTCTTGGATGCGTTTTTCATCATTTTTCTTAACATATTTGCAGATATTTTAGTGAAAAAAAGAAGGAGATGGTTCAAAATAAAAAAAGAAATAAAAAGGAGCATTTAGTTAAGTCACTATCGCAAAAGTCTTTTGATTATTGTTAATAATAAGAAAGGTTTAAGTCATAGTATTTCACAATATAAATGGGCAACATGAACAAGGTGAAATGCTTGGACACACCACACGGATCAACATAATAATGTTGACTATATGTACACATAATAACAGTAATATATAAAAACAAAGATAGGGTGATATTTTGTGGTGGTGGTGCAAGTAGATAGTAGAATTTACAAAAGAAAACGACGAATAAGTGAGGAAAAGGTAAAGTTAGTAGCAGAGTAATCAGCCAACAAGGCAGGACAGGTAGCAGCCGAGTAATCTTATCGCTTGCTTTTTTCTCTTCTTTTTCTTCATCATCGTGATCATGCTCATGAGGATGATGATGTGGACGATGAACTTGTAATGCCCCCAAGTATTCTAATCGCTTTGCTTGTCTTCTCTTAAAAAGACGAAATTAAAGAGCATGCTTAGCCACAAAGCTATATGACTAAATAACATCACAGATAATACAGTAATACATTATGGAGAAGAATGTATTCTTCCTCTCTCTTTCTCTCTCTCTTTCTTCATCGCCTGTTCTTCGTTAATAAAATGTATTTACCAATTTTTACATTTCCCAATAAATGTGGTCATGTCTTGTCAAATGAGTTTCTTAACAGGTTGCATGACATTGAAGCAGCAGGAGACAACATCATAAAACACTAGAATCGTTTTTATCAACTACTTGGACGGTCCCTTGATACAACTCATTCAGAAAAACCGTCCTGTTCTTTTCTAAATTACCTATTAGTTAAATATTTTTCATGGCGCAGAGAAAATATGAGTACTGAAACACGGAGAGGCAATATTGCATGGTAGGATAAAGTAAAAACTTGAGTTAAGTAAAGTGCGCAAGCAGTCTATTGGCAAAGGAGATAACAGTCATGTCATTAGTTAAATGTACAACCTGTAAGCAAAATTTTTTATTCACGTTTCAGGTAATAGTATAGTAGGCACCATTTATTATTACCACTTTACATTTATCATATCATCTGCCACCATTTTTCGTATATAGGAGTAAAAGTTGGCATGATGGGTATAATCTAGCACTGCCTGCAAAATGTTGTTTTTTAATGTTCATTTTCCAACAACAATAATAATAATATGAAAAACTAGAAGACACACAGAGTCATATATCATCGTATTTATCGAAGGATACATCTTATTTTTAAAAAGTTACTTTATTTTCTTCATCTCTACCAAAAAAACCTACAACCAAAGTTTTTTTTGCCTACAACAATAAGAAAACGTAATAGATATTTTACGTCGTCATTTTACAGTACAAAATATAATTTGATGATAGATACGTCGGCAATTTAAGACACCTTTTTTGCAAAGAAAAAAAATCTCTTAAAAAGGCTAGCACGAACGAATGAAGAAGTACTTAACGCCTGGCTAGAGCAATAAAATAAAATAAATGCTTGGAATTATACGGACATCAGTTTTACACACAATAAATTACACTCAATATACATACATTATGTTCGTAAATACTTTTAAAAAACGTGCATGTATGGATAGATGCTGTTGTAGTAGTAGTTGTTGTAGCAATGCGTACCAAACATCGCATCACCATCAACAACATCAACTCTTTTCTGTAATTGCACTTGTTTTATTACACCATATTAGTACGCTCAAGCATCCATTTGTGTGTAACATTAACAACAGCAAGTAGTAAGTAAGTAAGTATAAAAGCGATGACATGCATGACTGCCCTCGTCGACAAACGAACCGCCACGATACTCTCTCTCTCTCTCTCGTGGTCCGACTGTACTCTTCTTCTTGTCGTGGTTTTAATCTGTCATGTTTTACATTCTCAATGATAATTCCAGCGCTGTGTCACTTATTGTTTTTGCTGTTCCGACGACGACGACGTGCTTTTTTACTTTTATAATCACCGTCATCACATTATCATGAGGATGATCATCTCATCTTCTTATATTTGTACTTTCTCATATCACCGTCATCTATTCTGCCTAGAATATCACAGATATACAAAAAGTGAGAGAAACGGAGCATCAGACACAGGGAGGTAGTGTGGCAGCGAAACAGAAAAATATGTACTTAGATACGTATGTACATAAATCCATTAATATATCCCCCACCACCACCGTTTCTGCTTATGTCTTCACTTACATATTACATCTTGTCTTCACTTTCATAGATTAATCCTTTGAAATTTGAAGAGATGCGCATCTTTCCTCAAGTGTCAGTCCTTATTATCTGCTGATGACTCTGTAAAGAAGTCGTCGACGTTGAGGACAAGATGAAATAGTTGGGTAAGACACTTTAGTTAGTCAGACGTGAAGAAGAGGTAAGCGGTAGTCAGTCAGTCATTTTAGAGATGTTTGTGACAAGTAAAAGGATCGTACCGTATCATTCATACTCGGCGTCAAGAGGAAAAAAACAGATCTTTATTTCTTTTGAAAGTCACAATAAGTACATAACTTATCGTTGTATTAAATGCATTAAAAACGTTTCAATTATTTACGTCATTGAAAGAAGAGAAGGTTGTTTTTACACTACATGTACCCCTGTAAAAATAAAAAGCATGTACCCCTTTGGCATCGTAAAGTTCTATCATTTGAAGGCAATATAGATGGTATATTAAATGAATGTAGTATTAATTGTTTCATACTTTTTGGCTAGTTAATAAGTGAATCATCAGACAATTCAGGTAAACTCATATTTACTCAAAATTTGCATTATCAACATTTTATGTAACAGTCACGATGACTCTAATGAAACAACCTTTTCGAATTAATTTGGCTATCAACTTTGATACTTTTACATTTAATTTGCTCCTTTCCCGAATCATGCAGCCGTATAGGTACACTTAGTTGCGAATAAATGAGTAATCGGTTAGGATGACTTTGTAGTGGTGCTAAAACGTGATCATGCAAAGGACAACCCTGACTGATTATGAATTGCTTGTACCATTAAATGAATAACATGCTGCTTTTTGCTGTTCTACTAACAAGCGAAACAAATCCTGATGCCATTACGACTACAACAAGTGCAATGCAGAAATTATTGCGTTTGTGTAAATTTGGTTGGTCGACAAGAAATGTGTATTCGCGTGTTTGAAAACTATATATGTAGATCTGTGTTCTGGCACCTATATATAAGCGACTATGAACTTTATTGTCTAATAAAAATTATTTATTTTAGGGAGAGGCTGATAAATGTGACGAAAACAAACACTTAAATTTCGACTAAAATATTTGTTTTTTAACAAAAATATTTTATGACAAAAACTTTATGCATTTACATCTCACGTTCTTCTTTGATATGAACAAAATGGTGCTGATTAGGTATGGCATGCTATTAATTAATAGTATTCGTCATCCATGATAACTGAATTTGTATAAACGACATCGTCATTTCGTCATACTTATTATTCTTATTCGGTCAATATTTTAATATTAATATTTTTTCGAAATTATTCATGGCCAATATTTCCCCTTTCTCAATATATGTATTTTGTTCTAATATTTTGGGCAGTTGTTGTTCGTTGTATTAAATTTTGCTGTTATGTTTATTCGCTTTTTTATACAGCGATGATTATTGTGATGACCCTTGCCTCGTGATGGTAATAAAACATATCAGCCATCATAAACACACGGTTTCCGTCAATAAATCCTTTATATTTTCATCATTACCCACAACAATAACAACAACTGCCTCATCCTACTTCAGTTTAATACTTGCATTGTTTGCATTATTTAAACGTATTATATCATATTTGGTGATTATATTAGTGTGGTACGTGAGTGAGTAGTATGCGCAACGTAATTTGCTCAAAGCAGCCGCTAAGGTCATGAAAATGTTGCTTGATGGAAATGATAATAATGTTGAAGAAAAGAGATTTTTTATCGTTAACCCAACGATAGATCCAGCAACGCTTGATTTTTATCTCAATCGTTCAACTTTATATCTTGCAACAGTTAAGATCATAATATCATCAAAAGAAAAAAATCAACCTCAGATTTACTTCTTATCATATCATGATTCCGATTACAAACATAGCAAACTGCTTTTTCATACCACATTTTGCAGTAATTTTCTTTCATCAACATTTCGTGTAATAATAAAGTATACACAAAATCCAAGTGTTGACTAGCAGCATAATACACCGCAACTAAAAGTATTTTTCTGAAAGCATTCAATTAAAAGTCAAATTTACAAGATTTTCAGCATTCTTCAAAGAGGATAATTGTTGAATAGGTACAAAATGATCAGACAGAAAAGATATATGAAAATGCCATAAATTGAAATAAAACATGATAAGTAGAAGGAGAAATGCCGCTGTCAAAATAACAATAATTTTTCGTTAAAACTTGAGGACTTAAGGGACATTTAGTAGAGAATCAGAGTGGTAATAGGAGGGAAACAATTAAGAATAAAAAACGACAGGAGGGCCGACATGCAAAAGACAGACAAAAGACATACTCTTTAATTCCCTCTGACTCATGTACTTTTTCTTGAGTGACTTGATATTGATTATAAAATACTTTTTCTCATGCGTTACTCCAGCAGAAAAATCCATGTGCACCGTCCAATCTCTCAGGAATTTAAAACTGATGTTTCCCCCACCACCTCATTGATGTGATAATATAATTTGATCTCGGTATTCTAGCTAAAAGCACTATCTCTACGGTCACTTTTTTCCGCAGTTTATTGCGCCAGGCTTATGTTTATATGTAGTCGATAATGCACTGCATATTTGGCTCATTCCATGGTCCAAGGTACCACCTCGTATGTTATCATTATCGTACATCATGTCCTCTTTGTAGGAAAAGAAGCGCATACCTGAGTAAACTTTAATATCAGCTTTATTAACCTGTACTGTTCTCCACGAGATAAGAATCATGATCCTGATGAGAAAGAAAGGGTATTGTACAAAAGGTACGGCATGTTAGTTACCAGCGGCCCTTGTAGTATGCCTGTGTAGTTGTGTTTGTCTTCTTATTGCTGTAAAAATGTGTCGAAAAGCTACACAAAAGGAGTACATAAAGGTGCACCTTATTCATTGCAACATTGTTAACAAGAGATTTTTCATCTCCTTTTCTCCCACTTATCGTCACTTATACATGTACTCATACTTAACGTGGCATTTAACAAAATGCTCAACTGCCGACTCAATTGTTGTACGGTTGAAAAAGCTACTTAGTTTTTCTTGCCCATCATAATACATTTTCTTAAAAGCACTTAGAATGATTATCCTGTACGAATACAACACCATCATCATCATCGGTTACGTCATGATGTAACAACTTGCATTTTTCACCTCTTTTCTACATATAAGCTCTATTATATATTATAAAAATTATGAAGAATGTTAATTTCAATGGAAAATGCTCAATGACTTTTATTCACAACTTTTCCCCCAAAAGTAGTAAAAAATGTACCATGATTACATGAAAGTTGTAAATTGTTGGAAAGAAAATAATGCCACATAGATATTTGATGAAGACTTTTTTCAGTAAAACATTTCAATTGTTCCTCGATTCCTCTGAAATGTGATTATAGTCACTTGCTGTCCAACTTCAAGGCACAACGATGAAGATATTTCAAAATATTCAAAACATGTTGAAAAATATCAATCACCTTCGTTCGAATGTTCGGCTCTTCAGACTTTAGACACACATGGTTAAATATATTGGGGCATTTATTTTAAGATGAAGGTTGTACTTATGAGCCGTGAAAAATTATTCCCTAAAAATGTTGACTGATGCACTAGAAAACATAAAAGTATACTGGGTAGGTATGTCTGATGAAAATATATATGGGTAATTTTACTTGAATAAATTAGAATCAGATTCAAATCACCGCCATCATAATCATAATCGTTGTTTCGGCAAGTAGAAAAGAAACACCGGTCATACGCAGACATGTAGGTAGGTTGGTAGATAGATAGATATAGAAGTTGTTGAAATAGATTATGATTACATGGCTTCTTGTTGTAATTGTATAAAGTACAAGCTTAAAAAGTGTTCTTTTCACATTAGAGTTCTATCTTGAATGGTACACCTTTCGGAACTTTAGACAATTTCATCATCAACATCACGGCCATTATCATTATTATCAGCATCTCTTTAAGATTGTGCTGCTGCTGGAGCTAGAGAGAGTGATGAAAACGTCGGTGAAAAAAGGATTGTAATTGTGAAGATGCCTGACTAATAGGTCGATTTCAGTCAAAAGGCCTGATTGTTGAAGAATTATTGAAAAGTATCTGGCAACTACTTAAGTTACATGTGAAAATGTACAATTCTCCTTAATCACACGGAACCGCTGGATATTATTAAGTATCAAAAGTTCCTAAATTGTATATCCCTTTTTACCCTACGTTCTCACGAATAATTTCAATCTACGTAAAAGTTAATTTGTGTTGATTGATTTTTTTAGAAACTTTAAAAAATATTTTTTGTCATTTGTTTTCATTTAAAGAGGTGAGCAAAAAAAATTATCGCTAATACTTTTCAAGAAATTCATAAAATGGGGACGATTTTCAAGCAAAATATTTCTCAAAAAAGGATACATTTTCCATCTGTGGACATTGAAAACGATACGGGCGCAACCATTCATTAGGCTGCATATACACAAGTGTTTGATGCATTTACTTGTTCCTCCAGAGTAATAATAACAATAACAAGTTTAAGTGAGTGCGTGCTTGCATTTCGTTAGTACACTGGATATATAAGCATGTATGGCCATACCTGGTGTACCTATGCATCACAATGTTTCTGGACTGACTAACATAACATGAGACGAGTAACCCTCATTGTTCAAGATTAGAGGAATAATGCCTGGAAGGCTTAAAAAGTAACTAACTACGCAGGTTCACTTCACTTCTTCTCTTGTGCTTACATAAACGTACAAGCTTTCCTCTCTCTCTCTTTCTCGGCTTCGATAAAATTAAAGGCCGCTTTACTAAAGTGAACATCTAACTCCCATTTCACTCGCACCTCCATTTTTTCTCAATTGATTATACTCAAGCCGCCGCTCGATTCCTTTTCATGATGCCGATGCCGAAAGAGAACTGGGCTCTCCTCCTGTCTAGTCCATGATATGACCACCACTACCACCAACACACCAGCAGCAGCACACCACCACCACTTTTCTTCTTCGCGGCCACTATTGACTACGTCGTGTTTGTGTAGGCATCTAAAAAGTTATAAACGAGCTAATGCACCAAATATGTAGGCATTTATAAAACAACATGAGTAATATATCAGTATTAGTAAAAATCTGGACGGATTGACATGAACTCGCACTCCTTTAAATAACATTTAACTATGCCAAACTCACATTCCTTTGCGTAGAAATTCAGGTAGGTGCAGGTGTAAATTAGAAAGAAAGCTGTAATGAGTTGCATATTTTTAAAATAATATAATTTGATATTTTATGACAGTTAAATTTTATATTTAAAAGTATGAAATTGAATTTAAGTGACATTATGTTATTTTTTCCTTTACAATTTTAAATAATTGGAGATTTTTAAATTAGCATAGTTTCAAAATGCACAAAAAATTAAACAGGAGAAAAGCAATTAATTTCTTGTTTTGTCTTAATCCTGAATTTCCTCAAAAACTCAGCATTTAAACAAAAATATAAAAAGAATGTATGTACCTACTACAATTCTATGGCGCTTATTTCATAAAGAAAAAGAGCAATTGTTTATCGCATCAAAGACATGCTGTAAAATTTACTTAACAGAGATATTCACACAAACCCTCACCCTAGTGCGCCCTTAAAAAAGTTGTAAACTTAATTGTGATTTAACGAGCAGTGGATTCGTTGGGACAAGACACTGCTGTGAAATGGAAAGGGTATAGAAAGCTGTGTATATTAGATAGTTGAAGTCATGTTGTTGTTGATGATGATGATAATAATAATTACTCTAAAAGATTTACTAAGGTGTTTAGTATTCATTAGAAAGAAATATGTACTCCCTTCATGTGGTCCTCTTTTTATCTTGCTCCGCAACTCTTACACTCACTCACGCCGCCGCCGCCACGGCCTGTTTTTTGAAAAGTTCATAAACACATTTTTAAAAGTTAATAATAATAAGTACTCATTGAAGAGTACGGTATGTAATAGCTACATTTATACAAACTACAAATACATAATATTATTATCAACTTTAAAAATAATAATAAAACATATAAATCTAAATTCCTGGCTGTAGAATCATTTAAATGCTAGCAATTCTGATGTATAACTGTAGTTAGAATGAGCGGAAAAATTCTTGCGTAAACTCATTTTGTGATTAATTAATTCTCAGTGGTAGCTAAATACTTTGAATGCACAACATTCATAGTAATAGTAGTCTGTCGCTTCAAATTGACAATACTCTTCGAAGCTGCTCAGTAGTACAGAAATATTTATAAATGTAGTTTTCTCCTCCGATCATTGGCACAGTAACAGGTTTATTGGCGTTAAAAACTAATCCAAGCATGAAGGTAATGTATGAAAGCTATTAAAACAGTATACACCGCAATATGATATAACACAAAGGCTGACAGAAATAAAGCGTGAATGAAGTGTTCAAACTGCTGACATCATCGTCACGAAGCTAATCAGGTTACACTCTTTTACTGATGATCGTGTATTACCGAGATTAGTAAATCATGATGGCGTATTGTATTGAATTAAAACAGGAATCCTGCGGTGCAACTCTATCACTTCCCAATATTTGATTAAAAATGCCGCAGTTTTCCTACTACAAAGCGAAACCATGCTACACTTTTAAGGGGCTAAGCATCTTGTTTAAGTGCCTGAAGAACACGTATAAATTATAAATCTGTGTGTATCTCTACAAAACGTACGTGTTTTGATCGAGAAAATTGCAATTTGAGCAGTGATTCGTTACTGATGATATTATGACGGTGAGTATAAAACAAAACCTTTGCTGTTCCTTAATTTTCGAAACTACTAATCTATATTATATCCACTACTGATTTCATCAAAGGACGGATGTAGACTATGTATACTTTGAGCCATAAACATGAATGTAATACTTGAGTCATTTCCTGTCTCCTTGGGAACAAAGATTTCAAATATTTTCATTACGACATTTTTAACGTAATAAGCATATTTTGTCATCGTGACGAACTGTACAAAAATGACTATATTATGATGATCATAATGATGATGATGGTGAACTGAATTGTACCTGAGACCGAAAATTATAGACAGGGTTTGGAATGATTACTGACTACTTTAATCAGATTAGTAATCAGATTACTTTATAGGTAATCTGTAATCAGTAA